>JAPMOB010234773.1:0-93281 GCA_029875015.1 Lepomis gibbosus | reverse complement strand
CACACACACACACACACACACACACACACACACACACACACACACATTTATCAAACAAATCTCTTCCTGTAAACTGAACAAGGACCGTAATAGCTGTCATGAACTGCACATTGTTGGAATCATGATTACTTTACAGGTAATGGGAATAGATTATAATGACAGATTATTCAGGATTTTTAATTTAGGCATTTTTCAGTTGACACATTTTTTATCACTAGATAAGTAAAGCTGCTGATAGGCAAAAAAATGTGTTTTTGACCCTTGCTTTCATCAATGAATCAGTTTGCACTAGAGATAACATGGGAAACGTGTAAAACATTACAAGAAGTTCAGCTTTGCTGTAAAATGCACAATTTGCTGTAAATATACTGTATGATAAAAAAATGTAAGCCAATGTTTGTCAAAATCACCATAATATATGGACCGATGTCAGTTGATTAAAAACAAATCAATAGCTTGACAGAGTACAGTAGTTCGATCCCTGGCTCGTCCAGTCGGCATGATGAAGTTTCCTTGTGCAAGATGGCTATGCCAGGTGTTTGTGTGAGTGTGTCTGAACGTTGTGTCTGATGAACATTTGGCAGCTTGTGTTTATTAGTATGTGTGTGTGTGACTATGACATATCGTGTAAAGCACTTTGAGTGATCGGAAGACTAGAAAGGCACTGTACAGTCCGTTTACCATAATAGGTTTTAATTATTCCCGATCTGAGACCTGTGCTGTGTATTTTAGGGAAGGTTCAAGGTCTGGTTCCTGAATCGAACCAATTTGAAGATGATACATTGCTTAACTTTTCCAGCTGGCCCGTTTTGCGTCTACAAAGGCAAATTGTAAACAAATGACTGTGGTGGAAATTGCTCAAACAGTTGGCATCCTGTTACTGGTTCTGATGGTGTTCACACCAAAAATGAAGCCTTCCAGAGTTAGCTTGTCAGTGGTCCGAGACCACCCGTTTTGGGATCCACTCCACAGTTTGAGTCCAGCTTTCACACAAGCTCAAACGAGCCGCACCAAGGGGATAAACGCTTCAGGGTTCTGTTCATCCGGGCTAATCAAGGTTGGTGTGAACCCACCCTTAAAGAAAGCGTGGAACTAATTTGAAAGATTTTTATGTAACGTAACATGTGGTCAGAGTTGGATTAGCACAAAAAACTATGGGCCCTGTTTCATATGTCTGTGAAGATTCTCAGTCATGCAGGTCATAGTTATCCAAGGTGGATTAAAATCAGGGGCAACTGGACTTGGTTGAAGAGACTCAAAGACGTTTCACCTCTCATCCACGAGGCTTCTTTAGTTTTGACTCACTGGCAGGGAATCCCATTTATTTTAACTACGGAACTTGAATTTAACCCACCTTGGATATTTTCATATAGATGTCTCTTTTTAAACCTTAATAGAAATTCTGCTGTTCATGTTTTATTCTTGCATTTCTATGCATTACACAGTAAATGCTGCTGTGTCACATTCTAAGATACAATGTAACCATTTACAATGTAAAGGTAGTAAAAGTAAAAATTATAACTAAAATAGTGTTGGATTGATGCAATCGTAGAAATGGCTTTACCAAACATTTTTTCAGATTCATTATTTGTTTCTATGATCATTGTACTAATTAACTGTTAAAAACCCACACCATCTGCCTTTGGCTGGAGGCTGGTGGTGCTGTGTGTGCACACGCCAATATGATTTCCCGGAGAAGTCGATTCTTCATTTGTTGAGCACGTGTCACTGGGATTGGCACAGCTGTTTCAGAGCAATGAGACCAGTGTTGTGACCAGCTGAGAAGATATTCACCTCACACCCTTCTATCACCTCACATCATTCTACTTCACCTAAAATGTCAGGCAACGCTGTTTTTTGCAGTTTGATGTGCTGACCAGTTTTCAGCACACAATGATGTCCGTTTTGAGTTGCTAATGCTAATTAAACCCTATTGCACTTTGCGCTGCTGCACCTACATGAACCACAACAACAGGTGCACTTGGAGACGCCCACGTTGTCCGAACGCAAAAGACTAACCAGCTTCTTGGTGCACTTTTGCAACGTTCCTTGACTGAATCAAAGTAATTAATAAACACTAAATTTCATAATGATGTGAAGAACAAACTATAATTAATTAAGCATTGTCACATTTGGTCAACACCTGATACACTTGTGTCTGTACAGGCCCTGATTCGGTCCAACGAATAATGTCAGTACATTCTTGCTTATTTAGCCTCTTGTCTGTATTTTAATTCTAGCACTACATTGATTTTTCAGTTACCCAAATTTTCACACAATTAGTAAGGATTACTGACTTCACCTATTCTCAGCTTGCTGACTGTATGGTTTATATTATGATTATATTATACAACATTTCTCTAAAACACCCGACCCCGGATAAGCGGATGAAGATGGATGGATGGATCTCTAAAACATGTCAAATATCTGAATGATGGTTAAAATAGATGTACTGTCTTTACTGCTTTATATCTGGCATCATATAATCTTTTAAAAATATAACATCCTAAACTTGATTCAATGTGTTTTAGCAGTTTTTCCCTCTCGTAAAATGTAGTCTCTCTATAGCTTCATGATTGCCCTAAATAGCATTCAGATGGAATCAGACTCCAGTCATGTAGGTGATAATTGTTTGCTATTGAAGTAGATGAGTGATAATGATGTATTACTGTACTGTACTTTTATGATGTAGGAGTTACATTACAATACATAGTTTCATAATGGGTGACCGCTCTCTTCACTCTTCTTTTACTCCCTGTGGATGTCCCCTGGATCTATTGTCTATTTTCCCATCATGTTGGGAGATGTGTAACCATTTTTAATTACAAAGTCAAGCTGAGTGGTAGTGCACAGACGGCAATTATTGTTATTTATAAAATAGTTTCCTCGTCAGTGCATTCTGATTTGATTTACCTAAGCACTGTTCATTTTACACTGTACGATTTAAAAGACCATCATGCGTTTTGCTGTGCAAGATGGCCTTAACTAAGGTTATGAAACCCACACTGCTCCTGTGAACCTTTTATTGTAAAGTAGAGGCTTGGCAGTAGTGAAGAAGTACAAGCAAACTCTGTCAACTTTCCCTGGATAAATACAGTTTAAGAATCTGTCAAACATCGGTATAAACTCCTCAGCTGACCAGTAAGCAGCATGTTGCAGCCTTAGAGGACCATATGAATGAGAGCCCTATGTCTCTCTTTAGCTCATGTGCCAGTCACCATTAATGCTTGTTGCACCAGCATGGCTTTTCCCTCTGCCTGACACTCACTTGTACTCAGTCTACCCTCAATTGCTGTCACTTGTGTCCTAAAGGCTGTCATCTCCACTTTGTGCTCCAGTGCCACCATGTCTTCTCCACTGCTCTATTTTTCCCAGTTCAGTCAGGCTTGTGGCTGTTTGTCAGTAGAGGCTGATAGCCCAGTTATTTGGTTTAGCTGTCTGCCTCCCTGTTGCTCTGCCACTACATTTTGGCTCCAGCGAGACATTTCATTATCTATCAGTGTCTCAGCAAGGCTGCGTGTCTTACAGTACCACATGCTCATCGTTTTGCTCAATTTACTAGTGTCATCCTATTTTGAACTATCTATAGTGTACATACAGACATGCATGCCTACAAACAATGCTTAGTAACATTTGCTTGTTTGTGAGTTGTTAAAAATGGCACTTGATTTCAGTTTTTTATTTAGATTAGTGCCCCTCAATGCGCTCCATAATTTGAAGTGATATCTGTCAAGAATGCAAGGCAGAATCATACCTGTAGAGGTCAGCATCTGTCTAATCTTTTTCTAATGGAATATGGACGTCATGTGGACAGAGTTTTATCATCCCCTTCCCCTCCAACAGTATTTTCACTGGGAAAATACTGCAAATATTTCTCAACCATGACATTAAATATGTTATAAAATAATAAACTTTCTGAATAAATGGCAGACCCTTGTTTGGATTGTTCATCTCAGTGCTAGATTGTTGATTCCACTTGCAATGCATGATTTTATAAATGGACAGGGACAAAAACAGCAATTAACTGATCCATCCTTCACCTAAGCTGTCATCCAAGGTTGTACTTTACCGCTTTCCCAGCAGGATTTGACACACAGTACTATGTATATCAAATATCAAACAGTGGTGCTTATGATTCAGCAATCTTTTTTTGTTTTACTGTTTAGAAAAAATGGCTCAAGATGATGTTGATTTATTTTTATTCAGTTAACATACTCTGTGGAATAAGAAGCAGATAGATTGCACGGCATATGACAACTTTGTTAACACTGGTTATTTAGACTTGGACAGGTGAACACCTTACTCATATTCATGTTTTACTTTTGCAGCTGCATGCCAAAATAATTAATATTTATGTGTCAGTTCTTGTTAGTGTCCAAGTCATACCAGTGCCATTTTTCAGCATAGTGATTCAAAGGCTTGACGATTATTTGGCAAACCTCGTCAAAACTTAAATGCCCTCTGGCAATTGGCATTTCTCTGTGTAACAGTCCTGATTACTCATTAAAATGTGCGTCATTTAGTTATTTGAAACACTGGATAGCGTATGTGTACAAGACCCACCATTCTATATAACTTACCTTTCTCAAAGCTTCTCATTCTCTTCTCTGTATTTGGAGCATTTAGTGCTTGATCTAACCAATTATAATTCATTGAAATCTATCAGTGTCAAAACATGCCAAAATGGATTAATATCTAAATTTGTAAATGTTCAATGCCTCAGGTAAAGCCTGTAACATGTAAATTAATTACCACTCTTTGCAATTTAATTTGCAAATTAATTTGCACTAAAAAGTGGCACATTTTCATGGCTGATTGCCAAACTAGTATATTTTTTTTACTTGTAGGCCTAGATGAATATTACATCAGCTAATCTACTCTAAGTAATCACAACAGCACTTGTAGATACATACATTAATAGCCCATTTTACATGTGTGTTTAATTGGAAGCTTAGAGAGCAGTATTGCCTCTACTGCAGCACTGATGGGACAGTTTGGGCTTCAGTGCCATGTTCAAAGGGACTAAAGTGGGTCTATGTAATGTAAATGAAATATCAGTCTCCCTCTAGTTCTCAGCATTGTACACCTACAGGTTGCTGCTATCAGAAATCAAAGTCATCAGTCAGCATCCCAACCTCCAACCTGCTGCACCAGGAGAGTTGGCATTGGCAGTTGTCAGCAGGTCTTTGGTTTTCAAGGATTGGTGAATTAAAACAACAAAGTCCACTGTGTTATAAACTGCATTGGCAGTGCATGAACCAAGTGAAAGCTGACACACAGATTTGATTTTTTAAAAGACTCATACCCTACATACAAACAAATGCACCAGAATCTCACAAACTGCTGACCTAGAAAGTCCATTTATATGAAAGCAATGCTTCACATTGATTGCACAGAATTTACACTGAGGATGCTGCTAGTTTACAAAAGTGTCTTTGTTGGGAACTGTGAGGAACCAGTGGGGCAGTTGCTCATACTCAACTTGACACTGACAACCCTGTCTACAAGTACCACTGTATGATAGTTTCACTATAATTACAACATTGACATTGTTATACTTGCCCACTAACCATCTATGTAACCAGTTTTCCTAACTTTTGCTAATTAGTAAAAAAAAAGTCTCAACTTTTATATAATTAAGTGTTAAATAACACCCAGTAAGATAAATTCAAATGAACACATTGGCACATAAACAGGCAGTATCAATGAAGGAGTAATCATCTGACAGGGCTGTGGGAGTACAAACAATAAAGGTTGGGAACCAATGAAGCACATTATACAGAAACCTACTGGACCACAAACAATTTATAAGAGAGGCAGACATATGACTGTAGAGTTTAGATAAATGAAAATGAAAAATGAATGGAGTTCAACTGGATCCCTAATCTTACTTAAACTGTAACCAGCCAGAGAAGCTTTTCTTTCTGGAAAGGTGACAGTACTGTAAAGCAAAATGTGGTAGAGCTACTAGTTTGGGTGGATAAACAGAAAAGATCATTCAGTATGTAGGGTTTGTATAGAGGCAGTCAGTTGAGAGATGTAGTTCAGGTTGGAGGGCTAGCTGAGTAGGCGGACAGGTATTGGGAAGAGGCTGCAGAAGCGGCAGGCAGAGTCAGTGGAGATGGACTAATTCCACCTCCCACAAATCCTCCAACAGTTGATTGCCTGGGTGGGCAGTGTCGGAGGCAATCCTCCCTGCCCTCCTCTTTGCTCTGGCATTAGGCGACTGCTCAGTGGAGAGCAACTGGCAAGCAATGACCCTCTCAGCTGGATGACACACTGCAGTTTTTTCCCTGGAGCAAGAAGAAATGGAGCTGTGGCAGACTGCGGGGGATATCAGCACAGTCTTGATTGTCGATCTTTATCCCCAGACAGGATATGTTCTGATACGTTTATCCTCCTTATTTATTACAGAGAAAAAACATGTGTGCCACTCTTTTTTTTAAGAAACCTGCAGATATCTTGTTTTAGCAATCTAAGGATGATGATCAGTAATACATATTCTAAGATTTTCTCTCAAGATTTCTCGGCTAATATGGCTACATAGTCAGGCATCGTTTCTGCTGTTTGATGAGCTTTGTCTTGCCTATTGTCTGAAGCCAGACAGATGGGATTTTAGGTGAGACTGGATGTTTCTAATATTGTCTAAACTGTTTAGTCATTTTAATGTTGCGCTTGGACTATGCTAGACTATACTGATTAATATCAGTGTATCCAAACCAGAAAGTTCATGTTTCTCATATTAAGGATTTGAGCTAATCCTAATAATTTGCAGACCATTTATGTGCAGACACTGCAGGTATAATAGATTTGTTACTATGTACACATTTTGGTAAAATATTACTTTGTATGTGATGACAATATATGCAAACATTCACTAACTATTCAGTAAAAATAAATACCCAAATTTCTGCATTTGCACTTAAAAACACACATTAAACTTTCTTAGTTTAATGAAAGTGAGCTTCTTTGATTTGACAGAAGCTCAAAATCCAGGGCCTTCGATTTTCCATGAACTGACGTATAGAGGATTATCTACAGGCTCTTGACGAAATTATAATTCGACTTCTTCGTAACAGTCCTCATTCCAGATTACTCACTCTTATTTTATTTCATTTTCAGCATTTGGAGACTTAATACTAAATATCAGACGGATGAGTACAACTCATGAATCTCGTACATCAAGCGCACATCTAAATGTCACACTTTGAGAGACTAAAGCAATCTCTTCATTTTCTTGCACGCTCACACACAATTTGGTCTAGGGGCAGCGTGTATCAACAAGCAAAAAAACAAATGGTAGTTATCAAGATGAAGCATGCTGATAATAGGTTCACCTTCTCTGTTGACCTAAGGGGGATATCAAAAGCAGGGGCTGAAACAGACTGTTGAATCGATATAAAGCACTTATCCTGATTGGGCGCTACCACAGGGACAACAGTGTTAAAGATGGTAAGGTGGTTAGCTCACTTTTATTCCCCGCCTATCTGTTGTCCCCTTTTCAAACAAGGAGTGATCCCTGTTAAAGAAATGCATCTGTGCACGTTTAAACACTGACATGCATACTGAAGCGAACATGTTTTGTTACATGGTTTTGGGGTATTAATCTTATATTACAACACATACTGTAATGAACAACATGTGCTACCTCTAAATTAACACTGATGCAGCTGTCAGGTATTATACAGCACATACACTACTATCCCTCAGCCCTGTAAATGGAACATGGCCCCTAGCCTCTAACATGTTATCAAGTACAAGTGTCCATCTGCCGAATGCTGAGCATTTGACAGTTCATCAATTGTGATGCTATTAATAACTTGGGTCCAACACAACAGCCCAGGGACTGTTACATAAGAAAACATCATCTCCTCAATCCATTGTGCAGCATAAAAAACACAATCGCAATTAACAGAGAAGGTACTCAATCAACTGCCATCTCAGCAGTCATACCACAGTTATCACATAAACCAAAGTGTACACTTAATAAGGTAATGCCCAAGTACAGACTGTCTTTAAAATTAATTATTTATGTGATACATCTTGTAAGATAAATGTTAGATTTTCATTCAGTAATGACTGAAGGAATGATGGATTGGGGCAATTTATCACAATCTTTTGATCGAGGATATCAAGTACATGTATACTGTATGTACTTTAGCTACAATTACAGTTTTGTAGCTGCTAGCCAGGCACATGTTCGTGTCAGGTCCAGGGCTTGCATTTTTGCCTTGACAGACTAAAAGATCAACAGCTTAATGAGTCCCAAAGCTTTTAATTTGATGTCCTCAAACAACAAGCTACACTCACTCAGTGAATTTTTGGCAAGTAGAAGCTACCCTTTTAACAGCTAATGTATGCATGATGTGACACTAGGTGCAATGTCCAATAAAACCAACAAGCATTTTAATGGATACAGGTCAGTTTATCCACTAATGTTATTTAAGTCTCTTACAGTAATTCAAGCCTAATTAAGCTAGGTAATTCAACTCGCTCCACTACCCCAGATATTAAACAGACTATCAAACAAACAAGCGTCACTCATGATTAGGCCAAAAAACTAAACAAAAAAACCCTGATACATACTTCTTTCTTTCATTATCATTTAGCATCACTAAATGTGCATCCAACACAAAGTTTCAAGCTCCCTTTGCAGCAATCAGTTGTTCATTGAATTATTTAATGGTTGGAAAAGATGGCCTGTTTTGGACCCACTTCATTACACTTGTTTGGGAGACGGTTGAGATGGAACTGCAGCAGCTAAATTGCTGGTATTTTTAATGGTCATATGAGTTCATTATATTTTCAGGTGAACTTAATGTAATATGCTTTGTTAAACCAGGAGGGAAAAATTTATGCGAATAGTTAATAATTGTGTATTTTAGACTTTCCATTGTGCAATGGCAACGTTCAAGCCACAAACCTATTCCTTCAACATTTTAGTGACATAACATAGGAAGTGCAATATTACCGATCATATTTCAAAACTAACACAATACATTAATCATTCTGAGGGGAAATCCTGAGGGTAAAAAAGTTTTCTGTGGTCTATAAAGAACTTGACCGGGTGTATTTTACTTTGGCACCTGATGGTAAGCAAATGCATTGAGAATCCTTGATACCTATGTGCTGATGACATGTCTCAGTAATACAAGCTTGTATGTTCAGCCCTACTGTTTTAATAGTGCCTCTCCATGCCAACGTATCTGATGACATCACAGAGTAATGCAATTCTCTCTCTTGTTTGCCTGTGTGTAAGAATTGAATTCTCATGTGATGCAATTCATAGCAATGAGTTTTATGCTATTGAAAAATAAGATAATTACAGAAATCCAAAAATGATGTCCGCTATACTTTGTAGTACAAAACTAGATTTATATTCACTTTCAAAGCAAATAAAAGCCATTTGGTATTTTTCCTTATCATTTTACACAGTCATTTTGGGTAATTCAGGGAGATTTTCCTTCTACACGGTTTATATGCAAGAAATGTATTTTTGTTTAGGGTACATTGTAATGTCAAACTTAGAGAAATCTCTACACTTTTATTATTGGTAATGCTTTATATTTTGAAAAATATTATAAATTTATATTTATATTGTGAAAAAGGTAAGAAAGATTTCTTGCACTTGCCAGTCCTTTGGATCAATCAAAGTAAAGCATCATGCACCACATAACTTGCCTAGCTGTGTTTTGGACTATCCACCCGCTGCCTTGTCTTCCCTAGGCTTTAAATCTATGGCTCTTTGCATTTTTCCATTTCAGTGTGTTTTGTTTGTGTCTGTTTATATTTAGTGATGCCTTGACAAACTTATTGGTAATATTTGGGTTCAAGTCCTGAGATACCAAAGAAAATGTAAGATGTAACACCCACCAGACACTATGTAAAAATACAGACAATGGACTTTTTGAATAATTTTTTCGTCTCTTTCCATTTAACCCACTACATGTACATGTTACTTATGACACACTGTATATGTTAAAGTAAGGTTGAAGATAATAATTGTGTTAAGATTTTAACTGACAGTGACTGATTAAGGCTAGGTACCAGGGAATGGAGTAGGGGTGTTCAATCTTAAATTTGGCTTTGGGCACAAAGTGAACCAACTAAATGTACCTGACTTCCATGGTGAAATTGCACCAAGGAGCCCCTTTTATAGTGACAGAAGGGTGATGATTTATGTTTTTCTTTGGAGCCCTCAGGAAATGGACTCTAATGTCATCTATATACAGGTGAATCACCTTTTCTTCACTGTGCTTGAGCATTCAGAAACAGTCCAACAGAGAATATAAACTGCCAGTGCTATGTGAAGGATACCTGATGTTAGATTTGTTACCTAGAGAGACAAAGTTGGAACAATTATGCAAGGACAATATTGTTGACAATCAGTATTTACAGCATAGACCATGACACTCTAAGGAAATGTTTGCCAGTGAGGCAATTTGGCCCCATGAAACAAAGAAATGATGGGTTTAATTAAATTAAATTAAATTAATTTTAAATTTACAACTTACCAGGAATTTCAGAGAACGTTTTCCCTTTTATGCAGATGTTTAATGTTTTTTTTAGCTAGACAAAATATGCATGATGACAAGTGGGGCAAATGTGTTTTCCAGCCATATCATTATAGATTAGATAGATAAGATTTACCACCCTCTTACAGACCTCATTGGCTTTAACATAATTGTGCCTTCCTGCATTATGATATAACTGTATGCAAGTTGACAACCGTGACTGCAGTATATTAATGCATTTCCCATACGAGCAAACTGGGTCATAGATTTATCCATAATCAAAATATAGCCTACCTTGTGAAATAGTTTTCACAGGACACAAATATCAAGGACGATCAGAGAATGAACAAACAGAGCCGCGATTATTGGAGAAGAACAGTGTGGTCTAACAACGAATGGAATTATGCAGAATTTTGATAATAGGATTATTTGTGGTTACTATACATTGTTTTAGTATATTTAATGCATGTTGCAGGTTGTAAAGCTTATTGAGTCACTTAGCTAATATTGTCTGCCTGTCAATATGTGGACTGTGTTGTCCAATAATACCTTTTAGTAACAGGTCACTTGAATTGATCATCCTAGTATTAGTTATAGGAAAATAGCCAAGTAAGTGATGAAAGGAAATGCATTCATTGCACTTGAAAGCAGGATGGATGCAGTGATTGGACTGATTAATTTATTTCTTAAACTGTCAAAGCAGAGGACTCAGTGATGGGGAGAACAATTTCAAATATTCAAAGGGGCGAATGTTCTCATGAAACACCTATTAATCATGGAGATTTTGGCCGAGCAGATGAATTGCGGTGTCGGTTTTCTATGCACGCTGCCACAGAATCATTAGCTACAACAGTCGCTCAACCCAGAACAGACATGGAGGCTAATCAGGAGCTGTAATGGACACACTTCATAATTGTCAGTCTTTTGCGGTATGGTAAGGAGCCCTAAGCGGGTGAGGCTGAGAGCATACTATGAAATGCAGGCAGCTTTGATCGCATGAGCTGAGGAAGTGATGTGCCTATATACTCATTATTTTACCTCAAGACTTGTGTCTAAAGAATACAAAGGATTTTCAACATTTAATACCGCAGTATTTTCAAAGTACAAATGTCGTCCTATTCTTATACTTACTGAAGCGAAGTGAGTTCCCTATAATTAAGGCAACTTTATAGGCACTGTTCCCAGGCGAGTGTATGTACGAGTACCTGTGTTAGATGTTTCATCTTTATTAGCCAGACCATGGTAAGCCTAGCTCTTCATGCACTAATCCCCAGCTAAAGAAACAGCTTTCAAGGAATTAACATCAAAAGTAAAGCTTTGCGTGCCGGCGGGGGAGCTTTCAACAGAGCCTGCCTCAACTATCTCCTAAGTATTTTCAGAGCCTCGGGGATGAAGTGGAAGTTAAGTTTAACTTGCTCTGTGTTCTTCTGCAAGTCTTTGACCTTGTTCTCAGGTCTCTTAATAATCCCTGATATGTTTGAATCCGTACAGCGTTTGGGGCGTTTCCATTGGGCGCTGCCAGAGGGTGAGGATTTTTCACTGGGGCCCATTGCCCGGTCTTCCCCTTAACCGTAATTCCTGTGATCAGCAGGT
This sequence comes from Lepomis gibbosus, assembly GCA_029875015.1. NCBI lineage: Eukaryota > Metazoa > Chordata > Actinopteri > Centrarchiformes > Centrarchidae > Lepomis > Lepomis gibbosus. The sequence continues at coordinate 81,174 of JAPMOB010234773.1, read as the reverse complement.
TGGGGTACATGCAGTTGTTTGGATTAGCACCTTACAGACATAAATTACCTACAGCATCACCTGGTGTGCATTGCAAATCCATGAATTTCCATTTATGTTCATGTAGTACATATTCATTAGAATCAGAATGTCATTTCATTAAGTCAAAGTTTCCACACTGAAGTCCTGGTTATTTCATTGAAAAACGCATTAAATCAAAAATAAATATTTGAAAGGGTCATAAATGACAAATAGGCTTACATTCTGAGTTTATGTCTTTATTTTCTGTTTAATGTTGTAACAGTTATACAGAGAGATATTGATTGATTTAAATAATTTTGTGACACCATTTTCAATCCATTTAAATAACATTTTGTTGCCATCTTGCTTCATTCATGAAGCAACACCTCTGTGTCTCCTGTTGACTGCTCCATCCCCTCTGATTTGCAGATGGATTGAAACAACAGGTGTATGGAGCGTATATAATGCATATTTTTAATCTATAGATATTAGAGACTGTAAAGCAACACATCACTGCCTCCTAAAGCCCCCTTTAAAAGTTGATTCTTTGGCCAGTGATGATTGCTTTCACAATACTTGCTCTTGCTTATGTTCCCATAACTCATTTACTCTTTCATAGACTGTGACAGCTTGGATTGAGCTAAGGGACAGTGATGACTGATTCATTGTGTCTTTCCAAAGTACAGTTGGAGAAAATGACATTGGCAGCTTTGCTTTTCAGCTCCAAGTAAAAACAAATAGCAAATCTCCTATCTTGTGAGGTCCACAATGAATTCTCCATGGTACAATAAATTGCGTGTCTACCTCATGTTAACATCCCATCAGGCAATCATCAGGCAATCTTCTTTCTCCTCTCCAAACCTATTTATATGGCATCCATGAAAGAAGTGATGTGGGATTTATTTTGTCACATGTCACACAAGCTGTGGGACTCTGAAACAGGCTGAACTGCAGGTCGCATCAAAATGTCTCCAACATACACTGACAGGTGAGATAGTTTGACTGGAGCATTGCAATATGAATATCTTTGATAAAATATAAAAAGTCCCAGATTATGAAATGGTGTGCCAGAGCAAGAACAAGAAACATTTTCACAGGGGTAAAATAGTTTGTATGACTGCCATTTCTCCTACAAATGGTGTTACTATAATGAAAATGTAATGCCACCCAGGTTTATGTATTAATCCCTTAAGTTTTTTAGTATAACTAAAGGCCAGTGTATACTTCTACATTACCGTAGGTATGCCGTAGCCTCATGCACACAACCCAAAAAATGTAAGTACGTGTTGCATGGCACAGACACGAGGACTGTGATTGGTCAGCTTGGTAGCATCTCATTTACAGCTTGTCCTTTTTCTTGTGCCTTAATTGGGTCGTACATACCATCTCCTCCGACATCTTCTCACATTTATGCATTTTAGTAATTTCACTTAAAGTAACTGCTGTTCAACATCGATCAGCTCCAACTCCAACATTATCGACTTAGTCTTGTTTGTAGTAGCCTACACGAACGAAGAAGAAAATTATGTTTTCTTTAATAATGTGTTGCATAAAAGAAATCATATATCCAAAGTATCACTTATTCAAATGAAGAAACAGGAAAAAAAACACAAAAAACTATAATCTAAAAACTATAGTCCTGCATTCGGACCTGGATGAAAAAGTCACTTGGCTACTTGTTACCCGCTTTCTTTTTGAAGTTTTGTGCAATGGGATAGTTACGAGTTTTGAGTGAACTTCATATTAATATTTTGTGTCAATTTAGTGTGTGTTTTGTGTGACTAAGATACAGCAAAAGCCACCACAATCAAATATCTGTCATGCTAACAATGTTGTGTTGAAAAGTGAATATTAAGTGTGCTGTCACTAGTCATGCTATCACAATTGCCAAGTAGCTGCACATTTTTTGTTTTGGGGAAACAAGATTGTGGCTATCATAAATTTTGGGTTTTAGTGGCATTATGTTACTGTTTGTAATCTTTGGTGTTTGGTGTTTTTGTCTAACTTTTCCTGTTTGCCTTGTTTGCTCATGTGTCTCACCTGTGTTTAATTGCCCTGCCTGATTGTGTGTGTGTGTGGCGTGCCCCAGTATACATTAGCCTCAGTTGTGTTCAGACCTTGTGGTGTTATTTTTGTATGTTGAATGTTCTGCCTTGGGCTTTGTTTCCCTGGATTTCTGGATTGTTATCTTTTGTTGGATTAAACCTATGTTTGGACTCTAGCCTCATGCTCATACGTAAGCCTGTTTTGTTTATCTTAATAAAGTTTTTTGAATTGCAGTCACCTTGCCACTGTCTGCATTTTGGGTCCACACCTCTGCCTATTGCCACTTCATTCAGCCTGCCTGATAGTGGCAGCTTCTCTTTTATTATTGGAGCCCTGGTTAAATAGTTAAAAAATGATGTGAAATGAGAATTATGTCAACATTTTTCTTTTTGATCTGATGTCATACACTTGAGTACTGTACTGTGTAATGAAAAAAAATTCTGTCCTTGTTGGATTATCGGCACTCATTTTCATTTTGATTTGGCCCTCCGGTAATGCTTTTAGTATATAACCTCTTAGTTTAAACTGCTACATCCGTCGCTGTCCGTCAGACATTCTTCTCGGTGTATCTTAAAACTATTAAAGTCGCCTTCAAGTCATCATTTTTTGCTTAATATCCATTGTGTCTGTGAAGATTCTCATTCATCCAGGTCATAGTTATCCAAAAAGGTTTAAATCAAGGGCAGGTTAAAAATACTTGAATCAGTCAATTCTAACTGCCTGGCAGAGAATCAAAGGTATTTAACCTCTGTGGGGTTGTTATCATGGTGATGGATACCACTTGGTTTGTTAGTGCTCCTGGCTGTTGTAATGGTGTCGTCACCTGACACCAAGTGTGCACGACCATCATTAGCATTGTCACACAAGGCAACATGTGAGTGTCTGTGAAAAGTCCTGGGCAGGAATGAAAAACCATCACTGTAGCTGGGGGATGACTGGTGTTGCAGGCCTCTTCCCCCTGTTTAGGGACCCTCTGTCCTCCCTATCCAAAATATGAACATTGCTGTCCTCGAATGAGTGTCTCTTGTCCTTCAAGTGTAGGTAAACTGCTGAGTCTTGACCTGAAGAGTTGGCCCTTTTGTGTTGAGCCATGCAATTGTGTTGTAGTTGTTTAGTTTCCTTGATAAACAGGTCTGTGCATTCCTCAGTGCATTAGTTAGTAAATTTAGCAGTAAAAATGTCTTAAGAGGAACGGAGAAGGTGACAATTCCAAACAGACAAAAATGTGTGTGCCGTGTCTACAACACCACGTATCGTAACAGTTCACTTTTATTTAACCCTCCTTGAATATCCATATATATATATAACAGGTTATAATAGGTTGTTTTTTGAAGGTAACCAGTCATTAGCCATGTTTCCATCTAATTTTCATGCAAATTTTAAGGGGACTTGTGAAATGTCGCAAAAACAAATAAAGTAAAGTATACATAATACGAAAAATGTGTATTTCCATCAGTTGGTTTGGAGCAGGTTATAGCAAGCTTAGTTACGTTGGTAGTTGACGTTGCACACGGCTGTAATAAAATGATGTAAGGTTTTCAAACCACAAACAAAACCAGCCGCATGGAAGTGGCCATTGATCTTAGAAAAAAGGAGAGAGGTCCTCAGGAATGTGTTTCAAGCAAGCATACTGCTACCAGCCATGTCTCTGCAAGTTAAAGGGAATATTCGGCTAAACGCCGACAGTGGAAACAGCTGATCAGACGTGAGTTACAAGTTCACTATGTCAGACGTTATTTGACAAAAGTGTGTCCCAAGTGTGTCTCCCATTTAGCACATTAACAGTTTTTCGACAAAGGCAAAAGCACCAAAAGCGAGCGTAAAAACATTGTGGCAAAATTAGGGATTTCTTTTTCAAATTTTCCTGCAACAGTTTTTAAAGCGACACTTCAAAATGTGCATAAAAACATTGATGGAAAGACGGCTACTGAAGGACTGTGTTGCAACAATAAAAAATCCAGGGCAGAGGCAAATATGTTTTTGAGTTCAGTTTGAATAAGTTGTAGTATTAGAGGAGAAAAGGGCATGGACTTAGCATTGAGCTGTCTGTGAGTTCATCAATGGATTGTTTCCTACTCCAACAGTAGCACCACCATTATAAGATGTTTTCATTGGAAGATTGTCATTATTTTAGTAACCACTTCCCTCTCCCCTGGGGACACATTGGAGGCAGCCTTTTCCCTACTTTTTTGGAACAGCTCGTCAATATCATACATCATACAGCCTACAATGTATTGTGTTTTAGTGAAAGTTATGTTACCACTTGTTCAGGTGTAAATGTGTCAACCTCAGTTTGAATTGTTCATGGGTACAAAAAAGGTCCTTATATAATAAATACATACAGTCATAGAACAGAGGTACATTCTCTTTCATCTCAGTCTCCCTCATCTTTTCTAATGTTTACGTGTAATTTCCCTTTGTTTATTGCATTGGGAGAAGCCGCTCTGAAAGCAGATGGAGGTGTATCCTCACATTAACTGGTCGCAGTGCTCCTGGGCATGCTAAACAAGGCCGGGCGTGCACATGCACAGAGCTTGCATTTTGTGAGAATAAACTTTAACACTGACAGCTAGGATAAGAGGGACACAAACCTGGGGTGTCAGTTTTGAGGACAAATTATACATCTACATCCAATGAGCACCCTAGGCTGACCTCCACACCTTTACTTTTTACTGCATTGTGAATGTTCCATTGTTTCCTTTAGTACCAAAATGTGCTGTTAAATGTAAACTGCTAATGCAGCATAGTTGCAGATAAATGAAGAACGGGTTGCAGTAATGACAGAATGATGGTCCCAAAAAATATACATTAAGACATAAGAGAAATGCAGATTTCAAGACCTCCCTATATTAATAAAGCAGATAATGTTTCTTGTATTTTACTCCTTGTATCTTCCTTTCCCTCATATCACACATCATATCACACAACCCAATCTTGATACTTTGACTGGATAAGAGGCCATTGAAAGGCCAAAAGAGAACCTACAAATACTATAGTCTTGACACCATTATCAAATGTTCTCATTAAAATGGAGCAGTAGCACCTTCACTTCCTACCTGATTCATTTTAAATTTTATAAGGCTTTTATAAAGACAATTCTGTAGTACTGTTTGGTCTACTGACAATGACAAATTCATAAACTGATGATAGATTACATCTTGGCTACAGTAACTGTATCTTACAAAGTAAAATTTAAATCTAGATGAATAGAATAATATTCTAAAGCAACCTGATGAAATATTGTCAGCTCTGGCTCACAAAGAAAATTAAAATCATTCAATAATGAATGATTTTCCAGTCAGAATAAAAATCTTATCAACTGTGGATCACCTCCATGTACAGGATGTTGTCATAAAAAACATTTTTAGTATATCACTTGTACTAGTATTTAGTTATTTTTGCATGACTATTTAAATAATTAAAATTATTGCTTTTTGTTATTGTTCTTACGCCAGTTATCAGAATGGTGCAGTATTGATAACAAGTAACAAGTAAAACCTTACTGCCTTAAAATGGCGTACTCTAGTTTTTCTATAAAGTTCTAAAAAAGAATCCTCTGAGTCGGGGTGGTAAAGAAACCTCAGCCCAACATAAAACTGAAATATATTGCTGTCCAGTGTATTGCTGGTGTTTTGTGAAGTACCAGAAAGATTATGTTTAGCAAAATATACCAATATTTTACAAATTTGTCAACACAGTTTACCTTAGGGACCCTGCGCTTAAACATCCATCCAGCCATATTCCAGCAAGTTGGACATAACCTGGGCAAGAGTGGAAGAAGTACTTCATATCTTAATCTTAAGTCCCGAATTCAAAATGTTACCTAAGTAAAAAGTACAGAAGTATTCTCAACAAAATGTACTCAATGTTTAAAAAGTATCTCAATATTTGTATATTACTAAGGAATACATATATAAGGACATTTTTAATGTTCATCCATGTGGAGCCAATTTCATATACTTTGTATACCACTGGGTAAATTAGTAATATATAAAACTGCATCACTTTACGTATGCTCATCATATGTATTTTTTAGGTAAAAAGTAACTATGTGTCAAATATAGAAGTAGAAATATTGTAGCAGAAAAAGGAAATACTGAAGTAAAAGTATTTCAAAATTGTATTCAAGTACAGCACAGTAAATATTTTTATGAAATATTATATTAAAATAAAATAGAAGCTACTTCTTACTTTCTATTGTCTACTTGCCTTTTGTTCTTATCTGCAGGCTAGAGATGTTTTGCTGATTTTAAAGCATGTTTACACTTAAATGTTTTATCCAGCAGAGTCCCTTGGTGAATATACTTTTGGAACAAAGCCTGGTAATCCATAACAGATGCTCAGCTGGAGTCGAAGCCCATTCAGTACATGAGTCATTGGGCTTTATTAAACCCAATCTGGGCTGAACACCATGCTGTGTGACTGACAGGCCTGTTGCTGTGACCCTCTGGCCTTTGTTGTTGTCCAGACACACAGTGAGATGCTTTATTTATGCTGTGGTTTGTACTAACTATAATTGCATTGGGCTAGGGGTAGATCCTGGCTAGGTTTGGGTTGAAGTCCTTTGATTACAGATTTTGTTTTCAGTAATCAAATTAGTTCTCACAAGCAGGCATTTTTCCTCGTTCTAGCTGAACATTCATGTACGAGACAGGCTGACAATATATTTTGGCATACTAAATACATTTCTGAAACTGAAACCTGCATCTGTTTGATATTTTGCCTGATCAATGGCATTAATGGATTTAAAAAAATGTTGATTACTCTATTATCTATCTATCAACTGACTCTGACTCATCTTGGTGGCAACAATACAAACAAAAACTTACATTGTACTGGTATATTCTGCCAATAGAATATCAGTCAATTCAAAAACACGTGTACTTAATTTTTTCACACATGACTTCATCACACAACTAACTATTTTCCCCTTCTCCACAACAGTGCACTACCTCTTCATTACCACCTCTAGGAAGAGTGGGAGGCAAATGCATATAATGGTCTCTTCATCGTCACATCTGTCAGATGGGATTGTTTGATATGGCTGCACTTGCAGTGATTTTGGCTTTATGAAATCATAGTACAAATATAATGCACATGTAGTTTAATATGATGATGAAAAACTAGTCAAGGCAGCAGTGTGGCTTTCAGTCTGCTTTACTGGATTTGGGGATAAAAGAACCTTTGACTTGAAGTAGGTCAGTGCACAATTAGCCGCTGTCTCAATACATTGTTGGCTTTTCATTTGTTATTAAGAGAAGCACAAACCTGACTCAGACCAAAGATTGCTTTTCTGTACACATAAAGTTGAAACTTGCTACAATAACAGTTGCAGAGGTATGTGGGTGATTGTGAATTCGTACCCTAAAAGCTAAAGAATCAACCTTTGAAGCCATGGAATATTGTTTACCGGTTTATTTTTGCAAGGATATGATAGACTTAAACATAGATTGCAGGAATGAGTAAAAACAAACAACATACTGTAGCGTAAAGCACTTTCTCAGACTTCACTGTCAGTTACTGATTGGAATGCATAACTAATTGCCATCTTGCAGTAAGCCTGTGCCTAAGCCGTTTTGATGTATCAACTTGGAGCCCTGCGTCTTTCCCGGGGTTAATTATTATAGAGCTTGTCCAGGCTCTTTAGTTATGAGCTCTTTCATTTTCCTGAAAATGTTGTGCTGTGAACTTCCAGCTGAATTTCCGTTGGAAAAGTGAAGCAGTGGTGCGTTTATGTCAGAGAGGTAAATTGCAAGCTTTGATGGATAGTGAACCTTTCTCCGGATGTTCTTTAGCTCACCACTTTAATTGGATGGTTCCATATCTTTTATTGTTTAAATCCTGGCTTTATGCTATCAGCTGTGTGGTGGTGTTCTCTTCAAGCTTCATATATGCCTTTTTTGTTAAAATTCCTATGCTGCAAGGGGGAAAAAAACTTCTTTTAGCTTTATGGCTCATTGGCCAGATGGTATCCATAAAAAGGGGAAACTGCATGTTCCTACTAGCTTAGCCATGATATCATAGTTGGTTGGTAAAGGGTGTTTTTTTAAAATCTCTAGATTTGAGACAGACTGAACTTGAATTTGCTGTGATTCTCTGCTGGAACCATCGAATTAAACCCATTTTAAAATTGCAGCATAATACAAGGGGGAACTCATCTTGGTGGGAGCTGTGTTTCACTGGGGTCAAGATGTCAATTCTTTTGCTGAGCCTTTTTCACTCTGACTATGGACGTTAATTTGTTCATTATGGTATAGTCCTAGACATTTTAAATAATTACACTTGCCACGTTTGTCCTCGACTGGACATTTTAGCCACTCGCTAGATGCCACATTCCACAGTAATTGCTCATTCACCTCTCATGGCGGCATAGTGAGAGGCACATAAGTAGCGCAGCAGCAGCTGACAGTCTTCTGTCAGTATCAACACAGGTTGCGATCAGGCACTGGACTACTGTTAATTCATACATGTTTTGGCACAAAATCACTGTAGTTAGACATGTTAATCAGAATTAAAGAGCATTGAAGAAGGAAAATACACTTTGTGCTTTGTGAACCTGACCGATATGGGATTTTTAAGTTCGATACAGATTTCGATATTTGAGGGTTTTAAAATTCTTTAAAATCACAGTAATCGCTCATTCACCTCCTATGGCTTTCACACATATACATTTTTAAAAATATACTAATGAACATAAAATTACGTACTGGGGGGGTGCAGTCAATATTGACTACCAGGTATATACCGCGTGCTAGCATCGAAAACCCAGGTGTTTTCTAACATTACCTTAGCTCTCCTTATTAGCTAGGCTCCTTACATGCATGGTGATGCAGATATATTTGCAAGTAGCTTATGTCGGCTGATAATATCTTCAAAACGATAAATCGGTTGGGCTTTAGTGAGTAATGTTCTAGCTGTTATAGACTGTGTAGAAAGACATAGTTATTACCATAGATTTGTTCTGACATATGCCTGTGAGAATAAAACTTGAAAACATCCAGTCACTATTCACTATTAACTGTGCATTAAAACGTCACTGTTAATTAATCATAAAGGCTCTGCTACTCCAAGTGTTTCTGTTGCAGGGAATGAAACTGTTGCATCTTGCACAAAATGAAAATAAAGTTACATGAGTGGTGCGCCAGCTTAAAGGTCGTGCTTATCAGAGACAGGGAGGCTACTACTGCACACTCACTTAACTATGGCTGAAAAAATAAAGCCAAACTGTGAAGCTTTATTTCCACCAAAGAAATGGCTGAAGTCGGCAGTGTGGTAGAATTTCGGGTACACGAAGACTGACCAGGGCGTTACTGAAGATGACTTATCACCTGTTCAAAAATGTGCCATTAAAAGGTTGCTGCTGAAGGAGCGGATACCTAACGTTACATCAAATTTGATGCAGCACCTGCGGGATCACCACCCAGCCTTGCACGGCCAAGTAAAGGTAATACATAATAACTTAAATAACGTGGCAAGTTGGTAGGGAATTAAATATAAACATGTCACTTACAGTCAGTGCTGTAGTGGTGAGAGTTGAGCTTTCAGTCAACCTTTCTGACCCACCGCAAAAACAACACCGCTGCACTATGAGGCCCATTATTTCAATGGTTTGCGCAAGGCCACAGCAGTTTGTTGCTGCATCAAGCAACACGCACTGCACAGCGAGCTTGCGTGCACGCCCCTGTCAGAGTAGCTGAACTTTTGCACTGAACCACGCAAAATGCTTTTTTTCTGAAAGGATCTTTTAAGGAAGAACATAGTCCTCTCTAGACCTTCAGTCGCTGAAGATTTAACATCCTGTTGCCTCCTCCTGTCTGTGTTGAGAAAACGTTACCAGGTGTAAAACACTAACATAACATCAGGAGCTTAAAGACTTCCAGGACTACCAATTCCCTGCATCAGTTATTAATAACACTCAGTTTCTTTTTTTCAGTTTCTATGATTGTTCCTCTGACTGTAACCGTACCAACAAAATCAGTAATCTTTGCATCCCTAATGCTTGGTTTTTAGTTTCACCTATGCCATTTAATGAGAATGAACAATATCTTGCTGCTTTTCCAACGTTAAAGAAATGGACACTTCGCCATGACTCTATTGGGTGAATGAATACAATACAGTTGCAATCATCTTTTCACCCTTAGCACTAAGGAATCTTTTACAAACTGTCAAAAATATATTTGTATTAACGATCTAAGCAGCTTAGAAGCAGCTAAAGCGGGCAACCTCGGATGGTTTAAGAGGTTTTATACATCCAGAGATCTTCTATAAAAACAAGACCAGGCGTTTAATTGAGGCAGGCGTTTATTTGTCAAAATGTGTTCCCACACCAGACCAGTAAAGGAGATAGGCGGCTATTTGGGACTCGGCTATTAATTGAAGTTTTACGGTAAATGAATTCAACAGGCCATTGCCACACCTACCAGGATATCTGCGTACTTCAGAGGAACTGGCTGGAGAAACTGTTTACTTGCACTGTGCACTTGACCTGTGTAACTGGACAATAATGAAGAAGCTCATGTAATATCTGTACAGTATTGGACTATGAAAAAAATTAACATAACTGTCAAAGTATGGCAGCAGTATGACAATGTAGCGTCTAGTCTGCCTACTCCAAATAAGAAGCAAACGTCCAATATGACAACCAGGGCCTGACATTAACACCCGTCAACCCACCAAATGCAGGTGGATGTCGGCTGTGGCGGGTAATACAGTCTCTCCCACTAGCCACTTTGTCGTGTCTTGTCAACAGGCATATTAAATAACAAACAAATTGCAATGTGACACTACGACACTATAACTCCCATGAGTACTACCTGTACGTAGTGTTTGCTTATTGGTCCTTTAGTGAAGCCTATTGTCTTGCGTGCAACTGACCGACGACACTGTAAACAAGAAAACGGTGTGGAGATTAAACTAGTGGAAGTCAGGAGCACTGGGAGTTAACAGTGGCAGTGATGACAAAGCAAGCTTTTTAATAGTAGGAGAATCCACACAACAGGCACGTCTCACCTCTCTCGCGAGGGGCGCACGCCAAATATGACATCTGGACTTTTGTCAAAGAGAATATAAAAGTTGAATCTGTCACAGGGAAGCCACAGTCCCATAGACCTGTAGACCTTCGGCCTCCCGTCTGCTTTTAACCTGATGATGTGATCACACACGACTGTTCGCATGCACACACACATCACAGAGCATTCAGTCAGTGTGTGAGTGTGCATGGCCGACCAGTGTGGTGAAAAAATCCACAGGAGAAAGAGAAAAGGCAAAGCTGAGAAAGAGAAAAGCCAGGAGGAATATGCCATTAATGCTGTAAATTACAGAGATCTTTTATTGATTAAGAGATAGTGGTGTTTAAAACAGAAAATAGCATAGACTACTAGGAGGGCTGTATCACATCATATTGTCATATCACAACTACCTTTCAAGAGTCGATTCTATGTTTTAATAAAAGTTGTCATGCCATGTATGAAAGCAGAAGATGCGTTTGTATGGGAATAAGCTGGAAAATAAAGACCTGTATAATCGTTTTGTATCTCCAGTTACTCAGAGCTTTTGCAGAACTTCATGATGATAAACATAAATCTAGTAAGTGCTCTGTGGACATGCAAAACAAACAATCCAAAAGTGCACAAAATGATATAGGCCTACAGAAAATTTTAATCCTGTTGACTTAATTGTGGATTTTTTCTTCTTTGCTCTTTGTTTCTAATGTAGATATTTTTTCTACTCTGTATTACAGTACTTAGCCTTCTGCTGTTATAAATAAATATTTAAACAATGTTTCTGGTTATTTTTTATTTTCAGTTTAGTTTTTATCTTTTCAATTAATCTTTTACACCCATGCAGCACTTTTATTTACACACAACCTTATCAGAGCTAATGATAATATTTGTAAATTTTAGCATGCCATAGTCAACTTTAATAGTATAAAACGTAATTTCCCAACAACAAAAATGTGGCAACTAAAAATTCTGTGTGGCTAGACCACTGGCCACATTGGCTAGTGAGCAAAAAAGTTAATGTCAAGCCCTGGTGACAACATCGACCCAGCTTCCAACTTCAGGACTATTTCTTTCTATTTATCTGATAGTGTGTAACCAACACCATGTTTGGCATCAGAAATGCTCTCTGCTCGGCAGCTTATCCATCCCAGTGGTGGTGAGGAGAGGATGTGCTGGGAGTTTCATCCCGATGGATGATGGTGAACAGACTTACTGACGAGCAGATACAGCAGGTTAGCTGCACTGGCTAGCTAACAAGCGCCACAAAGTTCACTTATCTGCTTAGATAAGCATATGGCCAGATGTTAATCTAAAAAAAAACAGTGAGGCCTGTCTCTGGGTGTAACCTAGTGTTTTTTCTTTATGCCTATGATGTATAATGTTAGACAGCTAATCACCAGCATTATTAGATCTTGGTACATGCATACTGCATCCTTATTGGCGCACTGACGATGATGAGATTTATTCCTTAGGTACTGAAGTTTGGAACCAATGTAGGCATTTTTCGATACTCGTTATTATCCAAGCAATTTGGTCAATGCCATCGAAGTTTGGTACCCAGCCCTAATCAGCAGCTATATGAATTGTAACCCACACAATCCAAAACATTTAATGTGTTGTAGTTTTATAACCACATCAAAGACATCATGCATCACCAGTGAGTTCATAAATATGTATAAATACAATGAGTGACCCCCAAAATATACTGTAAATATCTGTACTATGTAATGCAGAGCAATGCAACAGCCCTGCAATAAATACTACCTTGCTTAAAGGTCATTTTATCTTTTCCTTTTATGTTCCTATGTGTCTAAAGACCTCCAAACAATGAAAAACAAGCACCTTCTCCTTCTTTAACACGCAAACACGTTTGAATTTGGCTCCCTTGTTGACATCATGTGGTATCTGTATAGCATAGGAACTAGGGCTGTATGATTAATCTAATCACAATCGCAGTATCTTCAATGTGTGATTACATAAGTGTGCGATTTAATAAAACAGAAAAAGTGTGTGTTACACTCTCTTCTCTGTGTGTGGTGCAGTCTGCTCATTGTCACCACATGGGGCTCTCGCATGTGCCCATAAAAACAGATAAGCCTACGTGCAATGAGAAAAATTATTTATGAGCAGTGTGCGAGTAACTACTAAGACAATAACCTACCGAAACCCCTCTCCACACCCTACCCTGCAAACTACTAACTTAACATCATTCTCTTTATTAAATACACTCATGTAGGGTTCCTCCTCCAGGTTGAGGATAAGACTCTGCATTAGACAGATATACATTGAGCCGGTGCCAGTGTGGTAATATTTGCCCCTTCTAGATACTCCTCTGTAGAGCAACACTCTACCCTTGTTCTGTTTAACATCTGTTTTACTAGTTAATGTTATAAATATTGTTGTTTAACCTTGTTCAAGTTGAGAAATACAAATTTAAAAATGTCAGTATTTGTGAAGTTTCCTTGGTTATTAAGCAAGTAGACTTAGCACCATTTTTTCCATTCCAATCCAATCACAATTCACAATATTGTCCACAATAATCACAATATGACTTTTTCTCCAAATTGTGCATCCCTAATAGGAACTCCTCCAGCCCTTCAGCACATTAGACGTAACGCAACACCAAGCTGTCATTTGCTGAGTTAGATCTGGAGGTTGTTCAGTATCTCTTGCAGAAAGATCTTTTACAGTTATGAAGGAAAATTTAATATTTTCTGGTATACCCTCTGATTTCCACCGGCTACTCTGTCCATCAGGAAACTCGCCAAAAGTTGAGGCACCGCAGCCAGAGGACAACAGAATTAAAACCAGAAAATAAATCATAAAATATGATCCAGTTTCACCATAAGCAGTGAATAAAGTTATAAATAAAGTGTTTTTGTTCTGTAATCAGTGAGGCAATGTAGCCAAATACACTCCGCGCCAGCTATTTTTGCTATTTTCTAAGCTAAGTGATTGTGGCTATCATAGTCATCAAGCACACTGGCAAGAGGATGAGGCGGTGCGGGCTCAGGTTTCTGCCTAGTATCGGCATGTCCAGAATTAGTTTCAATGCTGTGCCAGCTGCAGGCTTCCGGGAAGTTGGCCAATCGGGAGAAAGTGGGCTTTTAGGGAGGGGGACCAAAAAGAGACAGGAGCTAAAACCGAGTAATGAGACAGAGGGTGAATAAAGGTGCTAAAGCTATGGACGGTGTCTAATGCGTTTTTTTAACATTAAAATATGTAAACATTTTCTAGCAGACACCCAAAAAAGTATGAAAATGGGAGCATAATATGGGCCTTTTGAAATGTTGTATTTTTTTTTCAGGACCGCTTCAGGTGTTTGTACTGTACATGTTTTGAGCTGCACTTATAATAGCAGTGGTATAAAAGACACACCTTACCCAATGCAAAACATCATAACACTACAACTACAGCTGTAGAAATGACAACTGACTTGAACTCACACCTCTATGATGTCAATAACAATATAACATATACCAACTTAGTCTTTATTAAAAGACTATTGTATCGGATTGCATTATAATGTAAAGGGTACCTGCTGATGTGGTTGGTCAGTGAACTGTAAATGACTTACTTCTGTTCAGTTCGGTATTTATTCTGTACTACGTATTTGAGAATTAATAGCTTTTGTTTAGTTCAATGCAGGAATGCTGTTTGGAAACGGGGTGGCGGTTAACTTTTGTTTTGATGTAGATGTATCACTAAAACCTCAGGGGTACTATTTTACATAAAACTTACATAGCGTACCTTTTAAGTGGATGGTTATAGTTTGGTTACACAAGCTGTCTCATTGTGTCTATGTCTGGGTAAATATATGCTTAGTAACCACGGCCACCAACAAAAAAGATTTAGTTTGAGCAGGAATTCTACATCGCCCATGTTATGACTCAGCAGATGAAGACAATGAATTCTCATGGAGAATGCTGAGGACAAACAGGAATGCAGGTGAGAGTATCTGCGTTGCATATATTGGAGAGACGCGTGCATCCCACTCCGTACGGTGGAATAATAAAGGCCTGAAGAGCGGTGATTTATTGAGTATGTGGAGGGGCCTGACAGGCACGGCTCTCATTAGACAGACAGAGTTTTAATTAGTGGGAGCGCAGCAGTGATGCAGGTGTTTACATTTTGTGAAGAAAACTATGCCAAGAGCACAGGGGCTCACAGCTCTCTCAGAGATAGAACTGCGAGTGAGTGAGGTGCTCTCCCGACCTCAGAGGGCTTTAACTAAGCATCCTCTGTAAGTGTAGAAGAAAAATATTGAAGAATAATATTTGTGACTGCACAAAAAAGAAGCCTAATGTATTTTGGTTTTAACCCTTCAGTGATGTTCAACATTGCTTTTATATGCAAATTAAATAAAAAATCCTTTCTAGAGGCTGTAAGTCTATTGGAACCCAACAGCTTTGCATTTTTCCCCCTTCCTTCTTATAGACTAGGCTTGGGTCAGTGTTTGGCTCAATTAACTTCTCTTCGTTCATTGTGCCCGTTCATTGTACCCAACAGCTTTGCATTTTCCCCCTTCCTTCTTATAGACTAGGCTTGGGTCAGTGTTTGGCTCAATTAACTTCTCTTCGTTCATTGTGCCCATACAGAGTAATAGTCTCTGTATGTAATAGCATAGCATGTAATGCTTCTCTGTAATGGACAGTCTGTATTAATATTTATGGGCATGATTTTTTGGGGCTAGTTACGTTAGATGCCTATAAAAACTCACTTTTTAGTAGTGTGTGTATTTCTGTGTGTGTGTGTGTGGGGGGGCTTTGAGTGCTATTGGTGCCAGTCTCAGGATGAAAAATTGCCACAGCTCTGAATAACTTTGTTGGACTGGGACTGGGCTGGAACTTGAACACCGTGGCCAGGGCCGGGCTAGTTTTTGGCTCGTGCAAGGCTCTAATCCCTTCCACTCTTAACATTGTGGAGTCTGTCTCTATTAGAGACAGTCATTACCATTCTGTTTGGTTCAACTTTTTGATTCCTGTCTTTAACGTCAGAATTATGCCCTGATTTACATTAGCCATTTTTCTTGGGAATAAAAGTACAAACTGTCTTCCCAAGTGGTTATCAAGCTTCACACAAATGATTAAATATTTAAAATTAGTGACTGATATGAAACATTGATACCCAGTACATGCATCACATATGAAAAGTGTTATTTTTAAACTGTTTCTATAAACTAAGATAATCAAAATTAACCGTGCTACACGTCTCAATTCCTCAGTTAATCTGTGAGTTGTAATGTGGTGTAGCTGTAAGCATGTACTGTATACTCTGTATAAGCTGCGCTGAGCTGTAAAGCAAACCTCCACTACAAAGGCTTCGAACAAGATCCCAGGGGGTGGTTAATGTGTACTGTACAACCAAAGACGATTAAGATGATATCTATTTTTATTTGTTTTTATGACTGTGCTTTTATTTGTCACTACTGACAGTTTGCCAGAATCAGTGCCTTATAACAAGTTATAAGATTCAAATTTGTTTTGTCTGATTTTTCAGTATCTTCCAAAGCAGTTGGTAAAGCAAGACATCAGCTGCATGTTATTCTGGGTATAAATAGACGAGCTATCCTAACTGATTATGTAAAATACATTTTACTTTGGTGTCGTGTTTTGCACATACTATAGCACAGGAGT
This sequence comes from Lepomis gibbosus, assembly GCA_029875015.1. Lineage (NCBI taxonomy): Eukaryota > Metazoa > Chordata > Actinopteri > Centrarchiformes > Centrarchidae > Lepomis > Lepomis gibbosus. Next base: position 64,490 of record JAPMOB010234773.1, on the reverse strand, counting down.
ATGTGAATGATCCACAAGTATATCTGCCTGTTTGCCTAAACAATTTAGATTTTTAAATCATAGTCTGAAAAACAGCAACCATATTTTAATCTGAATAAAGGTGCTTAGGAAGGAATTTTGCCAGTGTGCAGTGCAGGGGAGCAGGACAAAAAAAAATCTGCACAACCATGGATGTGTGTAAATTCAAAACTGAAATGTTTTATATATGTGATTTATACCAAACCTTCTGTAATGTAAATTAATCTTGCATAAGAAGGTGGGAGGAATATGTCTGCTTGCTTTCACTCTATCATTATAACTCTGTTCATTAGGGCATGCCTCGTTGGATAATGTCACTCTGAGGCTGTATAGAGGCTGACACGTTTGATGTTAAGATTAATGCCTGACTTGGTGCTGGGAACTGAATTATATTGATCTCTGGTTAGATGCGATACCTAGTATCCATGGCAGCAGACCTGATTGCTGTGAAGCCGCATATCAATCTGAGACGTCAGAAACTACATTTGTCATCGGTAGTCACTCCCAAATCCCACACAGCTCTTGAAAAATACCAAGACTCTCCTCTTTCCTGCATGGTTAAAGGAGATATTTATTAAAGTTAGCAGCTTTCTTTCCGTCTGCTTGGTGTCAAATATCAAACAATCTGCATGTGCATTTTTGTTTAGGGAGTACAAGTCACTGATAATTCTTTGTAGCATTTTGTGTGCGTATGTGCACTGTGTGTGTTTGTGGGGGTGGGGGGTTGGATCTGTACACATTTTTGCACTGATTGTATTTTGGTTGGATTGGAAAAAGTAAAAAAGAATTGATAAAAACTGAGTGAATGAACATCATTTATCATGGTATATCTGGAATCTATGAAGCTTTGAATAACTGGATGAGAATAATAAGAATATATGTGATATAAATCTCTATCAATCAATGACAAAAATGAAAAAGAATTGGATATAATATGGCAGAGAAGAAAGCAGGTCAGGACAACGTCTGCTTCTTGTGAGAGAGCCTTTATGGCCGGCATTAGCTACATTACGCAGTGCTGGAACTAAGAGCAGCTCCTGCAATGGAGCTTTAATAATGACTACGTTATTACTTGGTTACTGTATTATTCATGACTTCCTCATTACACAAGCAATTCTTAACTGTGAGGACCACATTTCTGTCAGTGTGTGCTTAATTGTAAGTATGCTGACAGTGAAGAAGAACCGGAGACAGCTGGTGGAACAACTGTTTATCCCTAAATTGTATATTTCCTATGTGTGATGACTACAGCCCGTGAGAATATGGAATGTGGGATGTTTCACACGAGTTTAAGGAAAGCAATCTCCGCAGTGCGTAAAAGTAGCACATCTGCAGCCATGCCCAAATCTGAAACCTGCCTTTTGGAGGGAAAAGCGTCAACATTCACTTTATTCTCATAGATACCACACATCGCTATGTTGGCATAAGGCATGTGGTGAAGATGTGTATGTCTTCATTTCTGAGATTAACCGGGTTATAAAAAGCTTGATTTATACACCTACTGTATACCTGCAGGAAAAACAAAACAAAACAAGAAATATACAATTACTGCCGTGTATTTATTTAATTTAGTAAAAAAGCACTGATGATACCATCTCCCAGCTCCCTGCTAAGAGTGGTGTGTAGGGTGGGGATGGGTGGGGGGTGGTAAACAGTTTGTGTCTCTGAAGATGTCTCTCTGTTTGAGTGTCTAAGAAGAGAATTATCTTGTTCAGTCTGCAACCCAGTTAGAGTTATGATAAATAGGAGGGACATCAGATGGCTAGACTTAACCTGCATTTATAAAATTTTGACTTATATATTTAACATTTATTGTCCACCTTTGGGATTTTGTAAAACTGAAGTCATATTTTCTTGTTTGGGTAAAAAAAAAGTAAAAATAATATATACACAGCAGATAAAGAGCAGAAGATTTTTGACTCAATGTAACTCAGGGATGCAAATTCATCACCTTTCGGCGAAATTTGCTGTTTTGAAACCAAAATGGATCACCCACGTGATACGTGCAGCTGTGATGAGAATTGGTAATTGGTCGGGTCGGTAGTTGCTAAGACAGCATTAAGGCATACTAGTTACAGAGTCCACTTTATCATGAGATTTGCAACTTTACAACTGCCCAAACCAGTTGTTGTCACTCCTAAGGCCTCAATCCAACAGCCATTCAGAGTCAGAGTAGTGCGTTTTTTGTTTTTTTTTCAAGTCCGCTACACTGCAGAGTCTGAAAGCTGAACACGTTAGGATGTTACTGCCAAACAAACTGCCAAACGAGGTGAACGAGTTGTCCGTTGGACAGCAAACATCATGTAAGACCAAGACAGAAGTAAGCTAGAACCCACCAAAGGATAGATATTAAAGCATTTAAAAGCATTATTTAGAGGTGCATGCAATTCTTGGCAGGCATGCACAACTCGGCTTAACACCAGATATTCCCATAATGTCCGGCGACATGGCTGGTAGCAACAAATATCTTTTCATCATTGATGATTTCTACAGAATACCGTTATCATCACATCACATTCTTGTGACATCAATAAGGTCTCCCTAAACTGAGCCATTATGTCCCCATCTCTTTTCGACACAAAGGGATGCCCTTGCGTGTCGGTATCTTTTTTTTGTAGCACTTGACAAATGCACATCTATACAACATGTAAGCTTAAAACAAACAGCTTACACTGTCTCTGTGTTTCTCTGCTTGCATATCCTTCTCACCTTTTATACCCCTGACCACTTTGCATGCCTGTTAACAACATCATGCATAGCGATTTGTAAAGTGGCAGACAAGAATATGCAGTTTGTGCAAAAACATGTTTTAGAGTGGTTTATTTCAGTATAAGCCTGCTTGATTGCTATACTGATTGCCTCTACTGTACTTAATCTGTGTGCTGCTTTGCACCAACAACCATTTTTGAAGTTGATTACAGTCGTACTTGTTTGCTTCAGTTTTCTGTGTTCTAAAGGCATCCTTGTGGTACAATCCCCGGCAATTTTCTTACATAGTTCAAGAACACAGACGAGGCTCCATCGATGCTGTTAAAATAAACCAACCATGATTGTGATCCCCTTTATTACATCTTATAGTTAGTAGAAATGGATGTGTTTTGTTTGAGTGCGTGTAGGTCTGGAGTATTTTAACAAGAAAGAAGAATTACATGGGGGCTTCATGAAGACTTTCATTTCACAGCTTTTCTGTTTTGTTGGGCTGCATTTGCAGTATACAATTTGACAGTGTTCATTGAAATAGGGCTTGACAAGCTATAATTTATAGTTCTGCAATGTCAAGAAAATGTTTTTATTGAGTCGTGTTGCTTATGTGCTACCTATAAAGAATGCCTTCACAATGGATGAATGAATTGCTCTACCTCAAAGTAACAATAAAGAAGAGAGGCTTTCACCTTAGTTAGTCATACACCATATTTCAATAAATGTAAAATACTGGGAGTTCTGTTAATAACAGACTTACACAGCTTTATTTCTGATGAGCAAAGAGGAAAAACAAATACATGTGCACAAAATCATACATTTACCCTTTGGGGACAGATATGTGGAGCCACCAGATTCTAATATAAAATTCCTTAAACACCTTCTAAGTACCAAGTGTGCATAAACATTGAGTTAGACATCTTACAATGATGTGCTCATTTGCAAATCCTGCATGTCATTAATGGAAAAAAAAAAATATTACCCTAAAATAAATCAACCCTACCTTCATTTTGATATGGACACAAAGTAGTGAACTTTTCTATTTTCTACTGGTATGGCACTAGAATAACCCTGTCATCCCCCAAGGTAGGCCGATGCAGATGTGCATCGCTACATAATATGCTTATTTATGTGCCTGTACACAGTAATTTGGGTTTGTGAGATTGATGAAAAGCAAGTTTCGTATAGTAAAAGGTGCGCCTGGTGCAGCCATACCTGATTTCTACCAATTCCATTTCTAGCAGTTGTCACTGATGCCTGATGTTGTGTCAAAGAAATATATGTCTAGCTATGAATGAACTAGATGGCTCACAGTTGTGTAGTCAATCTAGGACACTACAAAGGCACCAATCACAGTTTGCTGTGATTGGTGCCTATGTAGTTTTTGATGACTGATCCGTGTCAAAACATCTGTTTCAAAAAGCTTTAACAAAATTTTAATACCAGTGCCGAGTGTACAGACACAAGGGTCTTCACTTCCAGTCCTCCAATGGTTTCATACCATAGCTGAACACAAGGAGAAGGAGCACACACGTAGTATAAATATGTGTACACTAATTTCTCCAGAAACTTTGTGGGGGTATGCCATATTTGCCATATTTCATTGAATTTACAAACAAATTTCTACATTGGGACATGTATCATTATTGGGATATGAAATGACTTATATCGGGATAGAAATTTTTTGCCATATCACACAGCCCTTGTGTAGTGCATACTGTCAAGCACTGAAAACACATTCTGATCTCTGATGCAGAATATTATTTGGCACTGTGTGTCTAATAGTAAAGAAAAGTCAATACTCACAGAAATATGAGGATCACTGACTGATATCATCAAAATCCAATTTTAGTATTAGTATATTGTTTATGGACAGAATATCAATGATGTGAGAATAACAGTACAATAACTATATCAAGATTTGTTGAATTCATAGATACGAGTTGCTGTTGAACAATGTACCATTGTCTTTTGGATTGAATTAGGTGTTAAATGATTACAAATGTTCGCTCATAATACAAGTAAATCCCTCATGCTATCGCATTGTATGGCTGTCCTTCACAAGATGCACAGTACATTTATTACATTTCTACATTGAAGTAACTAAAACATAATGGTAAAGAAATAGGTCTTTAGGTATAAGACAGAGTTAGATGGTACTCAGGGGAGCAAGAGATTGCCGGGGTTTACGGGTTTGAGTTTTAGAAAGTGTGACATCTCATGGGAACAAACTGTTGAGGTGATGTGTGACCTCAGTCCCAGAGGAATGTCTCTGGTACAGATAGTATCTAGGGTGGACAGGAATGGTGACAGCTCTTCCTGACCCCTTTCTCACTCTGGCATCATTCCTTCCTTTTTTTCGTTGATTGAGGGTAGCAGAGAGGAAGTGTTCTGCACAGCAGTCAAGGTAACATGCTGGAGCCGCAGTACTTGGCGTAGGAGAAGTCTCTAATTACTGTGCTACAAAATGAATCAGGGCTTCTTGTCAGATGCTTTGCTTTGTCATTTGTCACAAGGAGAGCATCCTCTATTGACTTGCTTGAGTAGGTTTAATAACACCAGACACATTTTCGTCTGATCCCACTATTTAAATTGACTCCATATGTGGCATTTTTGTCACATGAACACTGGTTTATTTTCAACTCTCATGAAATTGCTAAATATTTTCTCTCCCCCTGATGATGCTGCATTTCCACTAGCCATTAATTCAGCTCCTCAACCACTTACTCTCACATCAGAAAGCCACACTGAATCAAAATCCCATTTTGCCTCCCTCCTCTGTTCTCAATCTCTCTAAATCTCATACTGTTTTGTTTTTGTCCATATTTTAGCAAGTTGCACCATTTACCTGAGCACATGCAATCTTTCTTCCCAATCCATAGCTCTACCCTTTCGTCCATCCCTCTGAGCCAAATTACCTCTGTGGCTTCTAAATCTCATGTTTGTTTCAGATCACTGCCAACCATCCCTTCCCACTGGCAGCTGGACAAATTTTAGGTCATTATATCCCATTTGAGCATTTTAACCATGTCCCGCACCCCCACCCCTCTTAATGAACTCACGTCTCCAAACCAAGCCCACTTTGCAGTTGAAGCCACACCAATATAAATTGGCAGGTGCTGTCAATTCATATTTTGACATCAATTGTTTAATATACTACTAATGTGTGTCTTTGACGACTGTTTGTTTCTTTAGGTATTAAGGCTTGGAGAGAAGTATCTTTTGGGAAGTCTGCTTAATTAACTTGATTGAAATATTGCAGTTTTCTTGTTCCACCTCAGCCCCATGCTGCCTTCCTCTCTTTTGCCCATATTTTGATTTTCCAGCTCCAAGATGAATTTCACATTTGATCTTGGGCTTTCAAACACCCCATCAGAAACCTTTGTGTGACATCAGATGCTATATCAACATTTTGCATCAGACTTCTCATTTCATCCTTCTACCTTCCTGTGCATTCCCCATTTTCAGATTTTCAGAACATGCAGCATATCAGTAACTGTTTTCAATTGTGTTTATTTTAGCGGTTTGATCAGTATATGGTTTTGTAATCTATGTCAACTGTGTTCTGGCAGGTTATTGCTAAATTCATATTTGCTAAATGTGTACATTAGCAGGCCTACAGGACACAGTAAAATACAGTGCACGTATGAGTGTTACAAATGGCCTGCAAGCCAGGCCACAACAACAAAGGGAAATGCACACCAAACTTAATAAACTAGAAGAAGAAGATACTTTTATTGTGACATACACATACACGTTACGAAATTCGTTCTCTGCACTTTAACCCATCCCTCAAGGGAGCAGTGGGCAGCCGGTGTGCAGCACCCTGGGACCAACTCCAGGTTTTTATCAGTGCGTGGTCAATTGCGCTAGCTGAAGAAGTAACATGCTGTTTTTGATGGTGGGGGAAACAGGAGAACCCCCACGCAGACACGGGGAGAACATGCAAACTCCACACAGAAAGGCCGGGATGACCGGGGTTTGAATCCGCAACCTTCTTGCTGTGAGGCCACAGTGCTATCCTTGACCACCATGCCGCCAACTAAGCAAAAATAATAGAGGCAAAGGGTGATTGTGGTCATGATCAGTAGTTTTGGAAAGTGCGTGAGTGCAAGGACTAATATGGAGTGCATGTTGTCAACGTAAAAATAAGGCGAAAAAAGCAGCGGAGCTGGGTGTAAGGTGAAGGGGCCAACAAATCTGGGCAGGAGGTCGTGAGTAACCGAGGAACACTCAACCAGGTGCAAGGACCTGCAAAACACACTAAAACCTAGTAGGCAAGGCACAGGTCTTTAGGACAAGGAGCAGACCTGTTTTATTTAAAATATTTGTAGGATTTGGGAGTGAGTGAGACTCCTTCTCTTGCCTGCCTCTATCCACCTTTCTCCTCTTGTGCAGAGCCTTGCTATGGGCTTACTTTATCAGTATCTGCGCCAAACTGGCAATCAGTAGCTGCTTGTTGACACCACAGTTAGTGCCTGCCAGGGGGATTCCAGTTGCTAGGGGACGTATAGAGCATGGCACTTTGAGCTTCTAAATCAAGTATCTTTTTGTATACTAACTACTGCACCAGCTTATGGATATTCATTATAAACAGGAAGCTGGATTTCTTATGTTTTCCATGCTTACTAATAACTCAGGTAGGTAATAATAATGAGCCCCCTTTCAACCTAAAGTTGTAAAAATACTTCTATACATGAAACTGTGTTCCTATGCCTCATGACAAACTCATGACTCAGTAAGCTGCCATACATTGAAAGCTGTCATGTTTATCATACTACATACATATCTGCCATATAAAAAAATGCCCAGTGCATGGGCTACCACAGCACAAGATTTATTCTGGAAGTGTCAAGTTAGATATTTTTTAGTAATCTAATAAAAAGTACATTTGCATCATTTGTATACTGAAAAGCCCAATCCCTCATTTTCTTTGCAGCACCTTAGCTTTTTAATCACCTACATGCCTCATCCATTCTGTGCCATCAAGTACAAACAAGGAAAGTAAGTGGTGGAAAGGACATTTAATGGGTAGAATGAATTTCTATTTGTCTACAGGATGTTAAGACCCAGAAAAGGAAAACTCTTTCCCATAAATATTATTCACAGTGGCAAATGGATACTACATATATTCATCCTTATTGGGAAGACAAAATATACACACACACACACACCCCTACACACATTAAAACAAGGAATTCCCCACGCAACAACAGTCATAAGCTGGTGGATCGCAGGATTTAGCAATAAAAGAGTCCAAAACAAGCCTCGCCACACTAGGATGACTTTCTCCAAGAAGCTGTAGGTGAGACACGTTCAAAATGAACAGTAAATCTCTTGATTCTGTTTTGGCTACATCATTAACAATTCGACATGCGGCTCACCTGCTGCAGTGATAATGGATCGTGGTTGGAACAATATGGAAAAAAGAGAAAAGGATCCTGCTGCTCAGGGGTTGTGGCCTAAGCCAAGGGCTTGTGGTAGGTCAAGTTCATCAGACAAGAATGTGGGATTTGAAGAAGAAGATGATAAAGTAATGGCACAGCAGAAGCTGCAGATAGGTAACCGGAGCTCAGTGCCGCAAAAGTTGAACATGATGTTATTACATCATTTTGTTATTGGACTAATAAGTAACAAGTATTAAAAAAAAAAAAATCATTGCAGCTGTTTAACATTATTAATCTAATATTAATATTTGTATAAAGATCATTGCCCTCTTTTTTTATTGCTCTGAATTTTTTTTAATTTTTTCTTATTGAATTGTGGTATTTTATTCAGTTTTATTATTATATTTGATTTTTATATTATATTATTATATTATTATATTTGTAGACATCCTCAAAAAACAGATTTATCAATCATGCTTGTTGTACTATTGTTTTCTATATGTGCCTGCTTACAGCATGCACTGAAAGTGTGACATTTATGTTGTATTACTGGCAGAAATTTGCAGTATTAATATCTTTTCAAGTCAAAGGGTGGGAATAAGTATGCCCATGTGCAGAACAGACCATACAGAAAGGTTGCGCGGCTACAACCCATCATTACAGACTGTACCGTGAGGGGGCGTGAGTGAGGGCAGTGAAATGCAGCTATTTAATGTTACTTCATATAAATGTAGCCGACTTTACATAGCGTTATTACATCATTACAGCATTATTACTGACCTCTTTTGCTGCTATTTTCATTTCTGATGCTGCTGTTATTAGTTTAGATTCAGATGGGGGTTCAACTACATACTTTACAATGCTCCAGTCAAACCACGTTCACTCCACTTTAATATTTCTACTCTTTTTTTTTTGTCTCGTCTAGTGTAGTTACATGTTTGTGTCTTGTCCTGTAAGTTAATCATTGTAATCTTGTATTGAGCACCAAGGACCATGAGAAACAGCATTTCATTAATTTGTGTACTCGAAATGTGGATGAATGACAACAAACTAGAAAATGTACTGCTTAGATTCCAGACGGACGCCTTCACTTTTCCAGCAGTTAAAAAACAACAGACATATTTAATTAACAGACACACTCTAACCTACACTTTACATTTACTGCCAGACTGAAACCTGGCATTCATATTTTCCACTGCTCCGTTTGCTTTTACTGTCACCTCCTTTGACAAATGAGGAGAGGACACAAGCTAAGCACTACCGTGCTGCGCAGTGTGCGGGTGAAAATCATTAACGTTAGATGCATATTGATTTTATTGATCATGTGGAAGTTTAGAAGCAGCAGTCATTCATTCATTCAACAGCTGCCTGCCTTGCCGAACAGGGAGAACCACATGTCTCTGTTGTGTGGACACCACAGACAGTTCTGTGCTGCACTTCCGCATTTCCAAGTTCTGCCAACATTAACTGTATACATATATATATATATATATATAAATGTAGCACTTCAAACTTTACTTTTCAATTTTATATGCAGTCTTTAAAACATTTCATTTGTTAATGATGTTAATTAAAAGACACATTTGTATTGTGTTCATTTTTCAGGGGATTCATTCATTTTAGCCTATTAAATCATTTTATTTATTATTTTCATATGGAACTAGCTTAATGAGCAGGAAAAACTAAAAAGTAATTTAAAACAAAAATTCTGCAATGAATTGTAATATCAAATCGCTATTCTTGTCGAATTGACACCCCAAGAATGAGCGAAAGTGATAGTATCATATGGTGAAATGATCATATCGTTGCGGCCATAATTTCCACAGATGTTCACTGTAGTTTTATATATGAACTAACATTTCACGCATGTGTACTTTCATGCAGTCATTAATGTTGTAGAGCTGGCATTTCATTGATTATAGCCTAGATCAAGAAAAATATTCAGTTATAAAACATTACTATGAGAAAAAAATGAATTACCTCTAAATCAAGCCTTACCCACAGTACCATTATTGCATGATTATTGCATTTTAACATTTTTATCCAATAAGCAGCGCTCCAACCAGTTAATATTTTCCAGAGCTTGAAATTTGCTATGCCCATCTGTGTGGTATTTTGTTGCCCAGCGCAAGGTGTACAGGTGGAAGGAGAGGCAAAGACAGGTGGGAGGTTCATTCAAATCAGGCAGCTCTAAGGGAGTTGGTATTTTGATAAAAAGTGAACGTTGTACTGAGAATAGACGTCACAACAACTTCTGTTTTTGGGCAGTCTGATAATTTTATCAACAAGAGCAAACTTAAAACTAAATACAAATTTGCAGCACCAACAGAATAATGCTTAACATGTAAATAAACTGTTTTAATGAATTACTCCAACCATATGATGTGTTCAGCATAACCAATTATTGTTTAATATGATTAAAAGGGAAACCTCGTTAAATCAGTCTGCATTTATCTATAAATGAATATGAGTGATTTTTACAGTGCTCATTGACCATAAGTGATTTATACTGTATGAAAAGGTTCTCCTTCAGTTCATTAAATCTCTGCAGCCATCTGAAGGCAGCAGGACAGATAAGTTGATAAATCTTTAGCCTCTGATTTGAGACATGCCGCACCAGAGTGCAGCATCATTACACACTACTGTCCACTGTGTTTTACATTCATCATATCACAAGTAAACGACTCAGAGCTGCTACCAAATAACCTCATACACCTCTACACTCATCAGATGGGTTGGTTAGATCTTTGTATTCTACCCGCTTATGCAAGAGACTTGTTGTGTCCTGTAAAATGAACGGATATCTTACAGCATCAAACACAGAGTCAGCCTCTGGTGCTGGATCAATCAATCTAACAATCACAGCTCACAACTGTACATTACTCCTCTGCAATACTTGGTTGGAGCAATGGACAGGAGTGCCTTGCGTTACTTTTTAGCCTCACAAAAGGGAGAATCCTCACTTGTGTCATACTCTCATGTGATATTGTGGTGTGCATCACACATACTGTAGCCGGCGATCTCTGCACCATCCAGTAGAAATGTGAAAAAGTTTTCATCTGCACAACTAAAAGTCCACAGTCAACTGACCCTACTGTTGGTCTGGGCCCCTTTTTTAACACCTGTAGAAATTCTTTTAGATTGACAAGTGCATCCTACCCGTTTCTAGATGTTTCAGTGAAAATTGTATTATTTTTATTTATTTAATTAGGTCTTTAACATGGTCTGAAATGAAACTGTCGCAGGCAAGTATCTGCCACTTTTGAAACGTATGCGCTAAATGAAATTAATTTAGGCATAATTTTATGTAAATAATGTTTAATATTACACAAAAACATTACATGTTTGCATACACAAAGGACCCATGTCTTTCAGTACATGACAATCACTCCACCTCACTTACAACCAGGTAAGGTAATGACAGACAACAAGAAACACAAACCACACGTTCATCTCAGTGTTTTAAACAGTCAGTGCTCAATATAAAATCTTCAATTTAACCACCAATTAATGAGTCCTTATCTAGATCAAAGCTCCACAAGAATGGAGTACAAGTTTACATTGCAATGATTGGACAGGATTCACAGTTTCACTTTTACTGTTTGTACTGTAATTTGTTGACAGAGCTTATAATTGTGATACAGAAAAGAAAAAGACAATACCCCTTAGGCTAATGTTCCTCCCAGTCGGCCCACAGATTCTTATCCACATCATCGATTTAAAGTCTAAATAGACATGTATAAAAGACATGCTTGACAGCTTGATGTTTTGGGGGATACGACTATCAAAGGAGAACCAGTATAATAAGTATAATAAGCAATTAATAATGTAGGAAACAACAGGCAAATGTACAGAATAATTTGCATAAATGTGTCAAAGCATTTGCAATTTGTTCAAAAAAATTGGAAATGGCTTTTATGATGTGCACAAGTGACGAGATAATGTTGAGGTTGAACAAGTTTTGAGAATTTTAATTCTGATCTGAGAAATGTACCAAAGCAACTAACAAAAAAGTAGATTATAAAGACCACAAAAAAGAAAAGAAAAGCAATAATAAAGAAAACAAATTAAGGGAACTGTTATTCATTTTTGCTACAGTCCAGTACTGTGTGCTACCAAAACAATAAATTGGTGACCCATTGATTTGTTACACTTGTGTTCCGTTGCTCCAAGGTTCAGGTTCAAAATCTTATTTAGGGGTTGTACCAGAACAGGTTACATGCTTTAATTTAAAAAACACCATATTTTTGTCATACTGCACATTAGGGGTTGGAGAAGTAATCGATTCTTAGATGCATCGCGATGAAAGTTAGCGGAGGAAAATATTAGCAGTAAGTTTCAGTCTGGTAATAAACGTGCAGCTTAGGTCACTGTGTGTCTGTTAATAAAAGTCTGTAGTTTCCCCAATGGCTGGAAGAGGGAAGGCTGTTAGTGCTAGCTAACATCTCCCCTGTACAGGGGCTTGCTCTCTGTCCCCCACACCAGACTCTGGACATTGGGACAGAGCCTTCAGCGTCACAGCCCCCCGCCCCCCTCTGGAACTTCATCCCACAGAGATCTGAAATGCTCCCTGTCTGGAGACTTTCAAAAATCTACTAAAACCCCAGCTCTTTACCAAGGCATTCAATCCTCAATGACTTTTTGTTGTTCTGTAACTCTGTGTAAAGCGTCCTTGGGTCCTAGGTGCTAAAATGATTTATTTATTTATGTAATGTTAGCTAAATTAGTAACGAAGTAATATTAATTATCAGCTGTATGTCATTTCTAACTGTGTTTAGAATATCAGGCACAAGCTTAGACTAACCAGGCGTACAGCTCTGTCCTGTACACATACTGTACATCCTGATAATTATTTTTCAGCTAGTTATTGTTGGACCATGGAGCTGAGGTTAATAAAGTAAATTAGAGATGCAAACTAGTCCTTTTAAGCTAATTAGGAGATTTTTCTTTTGGATTTTAATGCGCAAATTAAACGCTTTGTAATTATTCAGAGATCCTGTATACAAAAAAGCGTAATCAAATCGAATCGTGAGGTGTCCAGATTCCCACCCCTGCAATTCCTCTTTTCACCCTGTGTGTTGAACACTTTGCTTTAGCTGTGGAGTAAAACCTCTTGCTCCTACATGATCTTTGTTGGGAGTTGCACATGCGCAGTTCCTAGTTAAGGACTACTAGCCAATCAGAAGCAGAGAAGGACGGGTCAGTGAGAAGCCAGTAAACACGGCTTTGGTTCAGCTGTAAATCTACTTACCAGTTTAGCAACATGGACTCAAAGTGGTGAGTTATTAATCTCTAACAAAAGTCTCTTTCATTCATTAACTGAGCTCTGTCTCTACATCAAAGTAACAACTTTATGTCCATTAACTGCTGGGAAGGTAGCTAGTGTTCGAAAGGGAGAGGAGGCGTGTACTGCTGCTCAGTTTTTTTCCACCGGTGTTTTTGAGAGCATGTCAGACTAGCCACTTGAGTGTTATGAGGTGCATTTTGCTTTTATCCCTGTGACGTCACAGGACATGCTTGACAGCTTGATATGATGTCACAGGAATGAAAGGGAAGTGGCTGGAAACGAGCTGTTTTCAGGCAGTTCAGAGCAGTGTTTTCTGTGGGAGATGAGAACTGCCTTTGGGGTGGACTTTGGGCTTTTTCACTTTGCAAACATATTACATGCACAAAAAAGTGTAATAACATGGTAATAATGGGGAAACAATCAGCCCACAATAATATTGTTCTTATAATAATCAGATTTATAAGAACAATATTCTTTCAATACACATATTAGTATTATTAGTAGTATTAGTATAGCATCTTCACAGTTGCAGATAAGAATGATGGCAATCATAAGTTAGGGTCTTATTTTGATTAAAAGAAAGCTAATATTGAGTAATAATTGCATTACAATAAGGTAATAACAGTATAACAATAATATAGGATAATGTATAGTTTTTTTTATACTAGGGACGGAGGCCCCGGATTGAAGCCCCTCTGTCTACACTAATATTACACTAATATTGTGTAGTTTTAGTGTAACACTTGCACATTCACAAGGCAGTTGCAGGAAATCTCCTTTCGTAATTACCTTTAACTTAATTTAATACCCTCAAATATCCACAAGTTTTTTAAAAACTTTTGCTTGGAACAATGACGTATTAGGGTGGAAAATGCAAATGTAGACCTACCTGTCTCTTAAGTATATGGTTATATTACTTCAAAGTAAATACCAACAGCTCTTGATAAATTTCCAGGACATGACCATACACCTTTGATGTTGTCTTGTTAGGTAAAGACGTTTGAAGACTCTATAGAATGCCACTTGTGACAGTACATGTTTTGGTGTGATTTGGAAATGAGAAAACATAAATGAAACCCTTTGAAACCCCTGAGTTGTGCAACATTTTCTGATTGATAGCTTGGTGATTTCAAGTATAAGGGTAGTCATATGAATATCTGAGACCTTTTCTTCTACATTTTCCTGCAATTTGTTGAACCTTCTTTGAATTGTATTAAGACTAATTCATCTATGGGAATTAACTTAGCAGAATTATAGACAAAGTGCCAGTAAATCATAGATTTCTAGAGATTGTGATGTGGGTTCTGGAGCTGAAAACACTGGTAGCTTGGACACTTCTCCATTTGAAACAACAGGCAGCATCAGGGCCCATCCATGCTGCATAACACATAACAGATATAAGAGAGAGCAAAGGAACAGCTGTCAACACTAGAGGCATCATGGAAAGGTCACACTTCAGTCCCTTCCTCTACCATTCACTCTTTCTTCTTCAATGACCAGGAAAAAGCAGGGACCTGAAAAAAGGTTGCTAGTCTTGAATTAGGGCACATCCAATATATCTACAGATAGAGTAACGGCTTGGAAGGTGGTGAGGAGTCAGTACCTTGCTCTTTGTCATTTCAGTGGAAATACTGGATGACAGAGGGGCTTCAATCCGGGGCCTCTGTCTTTCTAATGATTAAACTCTCCTTTGCCTGGTTTCCTGGTTGATGGTTGTGCCTGAGTCATTTGTAATAAGTGTGAATCACTTGCACAAGCCCTGACTTCATGGTGTTTACTTTACTGTGCTCAAACTAGGTCTAGATTTCAATAAGCTGATTTTAATAGTAATTTAATAGTTAAATGCCAATTAAGTAGTAGTTATTAATATTGGAAGTACTTACATACCACATACAGTATAGAGGAAAAGAATCATTTTTTGTTTTTCTATGATGATCAGCAACTTGGGAAATTGTTTAAATCCTCAGTGCATCTAAAAATCCTATGTAAATCAATCTAGCAGGTACCAGTCCTTTGTTTTGATAGATAGTGGTGGGGTTAACTTTTTGTTTGGCTGTATACCATGGATATTACGATGAAGAAATTAGAAGATGAAACTACATAAAATCTCTTGTGAATCCTCCACGCTGGAGACAATCCACAGAGTAACTCTGTCAAGGGCAGTATCATGCTGATAAACATAATCTCTTGATTGCCTTTTGTGACCCATTTTAACAGAATATCTCAACTTGTTTTATTGGAGGGAATTGCAGAGGGCATACTGTTTATTTTTTAATTCATTTAAAAAATCTTTGAATTACTCAGCTGGACTAGCAGTCTGAAATTTAAAAGACATGGATGACTGTGATCACTTATGGTATAGTAACAATGTAATGTTTATTTTAATGATTTATTTTTTTCTTCCTTATATGCTTGTTTCACAAACAATATTCAGCTGATGGGTAGTAGAACATTGCTGGCATAACTCGTTTGGGTTTTCTGTCACCAAGGAACTAAATTCCCTGCCTCAGTGCCTGATGCTGCAAAGTTAACTGACTGCAACGCATACCACTAAGGGAATACGTACAGGTGTAATATTCTCTTAGTACAAATGGGGTAGTATTAGTACATCTTTACAATTGCAGAGTCATTCTGAAAATAAAGCTGTAAAAAATACAGCTTCTTTTAGGCAGAGAATTAAATGAGAACATTTATAAAACTCTCATATTGTCTGTTAATTATAATATGCTTGTAATCATACTGATGATTACTATGGCATTCACAGTGGTATAATGATGACTTTATAATAAGACTGCAGTTTGGCTCTTTTACAGAGACAAAATGGTCAGGGTATGGATGGATAACTTAACTTTGTGGTTGACCTTATTCTTTTTAACACTAGAAGCCTGGTCTAGACAGCCAATTTCCTGTTTAGTTGATCCATGAAACGGTGCTTCCATCATATGTCGATTTTTAGCCATGCTAGTGGCATGGTATGAAAATAGATGGAAAGAGTGAGATTAAGTTTCTTGTCCAGATTTTTGTGTGGAGGCAGTAATTTAGTATTTTTTTGTCAGTGTGGAGAGGTAAGGTGCACTAATGTTTTGCTTTGGCTTTACAATTTGTAGCAAATGACATAGCCTATTAGTATAATGTACTGATTGTCAACCCTGCCAACCCAATCATCAGCAATTGGAGAATACCACAGCTATATCCAAGATATTTAAACCTTTCCTCAACAATTCATGGGCAGGATGGGTGTGTAGCAAACCTGTTTGTTTTAGTTTGTGCCATTTCTATCTGTCTCTGGATAATTATGTAGCTACCGGCTCATTGTGTTCTGTGGTTTGTTTGGTTTGAATTTTGACAGATAAGATGCATCACTTTCTGCCCACAGTGAGGATTTTGTGCCAGTATATCTAACATAGAGAGTTCATATTAGCAATTCCACATGGGCTGGCGGATGTAGGGGTACAGACAGTATTAAGGCTGGAGTATCCTGCAGGAATATTTTCTAATTAACAACCTACCGTTAGCAGCTATGTTAGCCACATTAAAATACTAAACAGTATTACACTGCTGACCATCAAACGTTGCAAGCACATAGTATCTGGTCACTTCTCTCTTGTTTCTGATGGCAGTGGTTGTTTTGGTTTATCTTCAAGGATACCTTTCAGGCCTTCTTGTCAAACACTCATCTGCACTGAATCTTGGTAGGAAGAATTAGAGAAGTGAATGGATTTCTATTTGCTAGAGGCTGACAGGAAATGACAGGAATTTTGTTCACAAAGTTACTACTGTTGGTTGCTAATAGCAGTCTTTATTGTCTTGAAGCTTTTTTTGTTAAGGACTAGTGTTAGTATAGGATAATGTTTTAGAAGATAGTCCTTTTTACATTTGACCAGACGAAAGCAACATATTTTGCTTTTTAATAAAACTTGCATGAAAATTGTCAAATTTGTCAAAGTACATCACAATCAATGTCTGGTGAAGGCGAGACAAGACACAGACTGTATAATTTCTTACTTTCTTGAGCCCAGTTTCCTCTCATAATTAAAATGCAGAATAAGTTGTCATAGCAAGGTAACAATTATTATGACAAACCTGTTTTCCATTTTTTTTCTGTTTAAACAGAGGGCTCTTTTAGGTCATTTGAGATCAATTGCTGTTTTCCTAACAGTGTCTGTCTTTGTTTAAAATCACATGAGAGATACTGTAGATTTTGTGGACTAACATCTTTCTTGCTACTAGTTGCTCTAGTGTTCCCCTATATTGCAGCTGCGAGCTGCACAGTTGAAAAGAAATTCAGCATCTCAAGAAGTCCATCCTTTTCACCATAGCCTTGTGGTCATGTCTTTCAGTAGATGAACTGTGTGACATGCAGCCAGCAGGATTGTTTTGGTACAGCAGGGTACCAGGCTGTGTTGCCCAGGGGAGCAGTCTTCATCATTCTAGGTACTGAAGGCTAGTTGACCAGTGTTAGTGCTTCCAGCTCAAAAAAAAATGGAGAGATGAAAAGTTTCCAAAGTGTGTCGGTTGTTTATGCATTGTTTATTTCAGGCAAGAACAACAAATGCTAGCATGCTCAGATATCAGCCACAATACTTCTTTGTTCAAGACAACAGAATGTTGTTCAACTGTCAGTGCATGGAAAATCGAGGAAGTTCAGCTGTCTCTGCTATGGTGTGAATGTTGATGGGCATTGCACCTTGTTTTTATTAAAACTCCTGGCAGTAAGTAAAATTGTGCATATAGACAGACAGAAAAAAAACGTCTCCACCATACAAGGGTCCTTGCTAAACTCCTGGTGTCCTTAAAGCTTCCACTCACTCCTGCCACTAAATGATGTGTTTATTAAGTCATATAATCCATGGACTGTGGGGAAGTAAACATGTCACTGTGTGTGTCAGAGAGCTCTGGTAAAAGCCACTACAATGGCTTTTTACTGTAGCAGGTTGACTGCTTGTTATCCTCAAGTGTGCATATGTGGGCTTATACGTTTCATCTATCACTGAAAATCTGTTAAAAAAAATTACATCAAATATTATTTTGTTAATGGCATTACACTATTAACTTTTTTGGCATTTTATGTAATTGAAATGTCATGTGGCATTTAATTAGTATTTAATTTTTAATGAAATATTCCTCTCATAGTGAATTAATAAAGGAAGCCAGCCCTATCAACACGTTAGACTGCAGCAAATTAGTGGTCATTTTGTCAGAAAAAAAGTTACTACTTGACACTGCTTGATAAATTGGTCGGAGGCACAGGCCAAACACCCGACTTAATCTCACCTACCCTTGCCTTAGGGTACTTAAAATTCCGTGTAACATCTCTGTTTATTGGGACTTTAAATATGGATGGTTTTAAAGGAATGTCCAATTTTTTGAGACATTTTCTGAAAGTGTATTGTGGTCTTGATTGAATTAGAATTTGCAGTTCTCCCAAGCTCAAGACTTTTTATTTAGCCTTCTTCAGGGCAGGGCTGTGTCAGAGATCAAAGACTGTGATTCCTCTTGGCCTGCCTTTTCAAGGTTTGTTGAAAATTCAGCAGCTGAAATATAACCCTGTTGCATTTGCTCCCTTTTGACATTACAATCAAAACACTCTTCAAGTGATCTCTCCTTTTGTTTTCATAGGCCAGATGTGCATTTTTCCCCTTATGTGATGCAACGATATCCTGAACACATGCTTTAGTGTATACGAGGCATTGGTCTATTATATTTTTCTTACATGACTAATTTTCATTGTCTTGACTCCTAATAATTTACTGATAATACCAGTGTTTTGAGACAACTGTAGAGCAGATAAATGACTGGCCTTTCTATATTACGACATGTGTCTAAAGCCAATTTGTTGCCCGTCACATATTTTATTGAAAGGATGCCCATGGGAACCTCTTATCTGATGGACGCTTTCCAACAGCTTTGTGCAGACTAAAAGGCTTGGAAAAGTCAACCATTTACCTCAGCCCAGAGGTTTGGGATGGTTCTTTGTTTGTGAGAGCTCAAAGGCTTAGAAAGGCCAAATGCTTATCATAGACCAAAAGACCTTTAAGGCTTTAAGGCCACCTGCTCACAAAATATAATCTGTTTTGTGACTCTGCTGCTGGTGATTAATGCTGCTGTGAGCTGACAAGAAAGGCATCCACTCAATCTTTAACGTATTCTGGGGGCATCATGTTACCTGCCCCTTGTACCTTTTAAGCAATGATGTGAAGCTTTTCTTAAGCTCATATTTAAGAAAAAATATCAAAAACAGTCGTTTGTTATCATTGTGATTTGATTTGTTTTTTCGTCAATGAACGCTACTATAGGCTTGCTCAAGTATATTTAATCTTACTTTTAATTGATTAAATTGAATGTTTTCTTGAATTGTTCATATTGCATTATTTATTATGCAGCTAGACTTATTCCTGTGCGAGATCCAAGGCTTTGACATGAGCTTATTACATCTCCATAAAGAGCAATTGCATATCTGCATTCCCTCCTTGATTTCAAGGTTGCTTGCTGGCATGTGTGGTATTTTTCCTTGATCAAAGAGATATCCAGACTGCCCTCCAACCTGGTTGTCATGGGAACAGGTGTCACATGACCTGAAGTGAGACAAACTTTGGATGAGAGAGGATTGGCTCTCTGGAGGGCATCAGTCCCCCTCTCAATTCATCTGACATGGTTGCCTAGGAAACAAGGCTGTGAGACAGGAAGCTGAGAAGAGATGTAAGCTCCTGTTTGTTTGGATAACGGCAAAGAAGCTGCCTGGACTCCAGGCATCTAGGGTAGATGCTTGAAGATTTTAAGGATACAGAGAAAAACTTGAGTCTGTCTTTCTATCTGTCCATCTATCGGTCAGTCTGTCTGTTATGTCTATCTATTAGTTTATGAGTCTATTCATCCGGAGAGAGAACAAAAACAAATCCTAAGATCATGACAGTGAACAGGAACTAGTTGGTGTTTCCCTTAAGATCAAAGATCAAACTTATTTAGCATCAAACAACAAGGTTAATGTGATAATATGAGAGGATGTTTGATGCTCCCAGCAGCCCTACATGACTGATGCTCACATTTGATGTGGATGGCACTGAGAATGAGTCTCCCAATAACAGTGACAGCCCATATAGTGATGGGGGCGGTAATCAGTTTGCCTTGGGATGTTTTACAGGTCCCACTGGCTGTCAGTCATCTCGAATGCCAGTCACTGTTGGGGCCCATGTGTTATTTATTTCATGCTGGTGTGGCGTTGGTGCTTGTGGGTGAGATTATATGAGTAATCACTCAGATTGGTTTTGCATGGCAGGAGTACTCAAAATAATGTTGTTTTTTTGGCTGTGCTCTCTTATGATGAGTCTTTTTTGACTCAATAAAATGTTTTTTATGTCAGCTCTGCATGCCAACCAGAAACCGTCTTCTTCAACTTGACACAATCACTGAACTCAGTGCCCAGAAATTATATAGCCAGGTTGCCGATAGTACTTATGGGGCAATAGGCCACTTACCTGCCAGCTATACATCCTATCATTTATTTTGTTGTAGGATCAGGACAACAATAAACACAAGATCTTTTCTCACCTTATTCTTTTCCCCTTTCATCAAGAAACGTGAAGCCTGCTTCACAGCAGGCCATCAAAAGATTGTATGATACCAATGTGCTGCTGTGTGCAAGCACCAGTTCAATAATCAGTGACCCAGTTATTTTAATTGCTTACCCACAAACACAAAGAGGAGAAAAAAGATAAATAGCACAGTGTTGTTTCTGCACCAGCATCTTATGCCATAAATAAGAAGGGTCTCCCCATTAACTAGCATGTGATCAAGGCATTCTCAAAACAAAATCATGAAAGAGAATGCATAAAGAGCCTAATATCCAGACCGGTGTTGTATGTAAAAACAAAAGCACAGAATCCAAGGAATAATTCAAACACTTTTTGACCTAATAACAGCAGAAAGAAGACTATCCAGGATTTTAAGGTACATATAAACTTGCTGCTACCTTGTGAAACAGCATTGTTCATGACAGTTTTATAATTATTACATTTTATTGAAAAGCATTCATTGCACAACATTTAAATAAAGTGGCAGTGCATTATGACTGGAAAGGTGAATTTCTGAGTGCCATTGTTCATTTGTCAGTGTTACAAAACAGTGATACATCCTGCTCTAGCAGCTACATACACTTTATAGTCTGTCTCATTTTTCACCAAGAAAATAAGGTGGTACCATAAACAAGTTGGCATAGACATTTCTGATGAAGCAAAACCACAGAGCCGTAGGGTTTCCCACCAGTTAATCCTGTACTTGTGTTGCTTCCTACACCACAGCTAGCAATCAGCTCACTTAATTTAGCCTTTGGACAGAGGCATTGCAATATGGCTTTAGTAGCTCTACCTGCCATCAATCAGTCCAAAGGCAGTTCAGTAGAGCTGGGGCCACCTTTATAGCCATGCATTTTTACAATTTGAGGCTTTGTGACGATTGTCTTATTATCAGAGAGTAATTTATGAGAAAATACAGTATTTATTTTTCATTGAAAACATCTAAAAAACAACATTCACTTATTATTTATCATTATAGTTATTATATAATAAAATGTTATGGGGTGGTGATAGTGCAATGGATAAGACTATGCATTTAGTATGAGAGACCCAGGTTCAATCCTCCACTGTGACCCATTCACCATTGTGTCCCTGAGCAAGAGACTTAACCCATTAGCTTCAGAGGCGTGCGATCTCTGACATATATAGCAATTGTAAATTGCTTTGGATAAAAGCGTCAGCTAAATGTATGGAATCCATTTTAAATGTTGATTTAATCCATTAGAGAAAATAGCCAGAGAATGAAAGAAAATTGGCTTGTAGTAGAGGTCAACCGATATGGTTTTTTTCTTTTGAAATCCGGGTCGGCCGATGGCCGATTAATTCTGCCGATTTATTTTGGCCGATATTTGGCCGATATTTGCTTGGTTTTTAACCTCTAGTTGAAATATAAAATGTAAAAGAAATGATAATTACTTAACAGACAAACTTTCTCAACAAAAACATTTATTGAACACTTGAACAATGAACAATCTGCACTTATAAATTAAAAATGTATAATGTAAAAAAACATATATAAATAAATCACGTGTTCCACGACAGCACTAGGCTGCCCACAGATGCGCCTGCCTAATAATCGGCTTGATATACTTGGATATTGGCCGTTGCCGATTATGTTAAAAAATGCCAAAAATCGGCCGATTAATCGGTCGACCTCCAGCTTGTAGCGCATGCACTGTTGGTAATTAATTATCCTATTTTGTTTTGAAACCGAGACGGAATCTGAGTGTTAGCCGGAAAGTTTTGGCGGTGTACCAGTCCATCAGCTGTGACATGCTAGTCTGGTTAGCCAGGCCGGTCAAGCTCATTTCAATTCCATTTTCCTTAACCAATCATTAGAGGCTAACATATCATTTGTCATTTTTATCATTTAAATCATGCCTTGCATGGCTGTAAATTCTCACTCTTGGTGCAGTAAGATATCCTACAATACTTGCAGTTATCCGTTAATGGCAGGCAAGGTTCAGTAAGATAATACAGGCTATCATGCTGATCTTACATGCCGTAAGCACTTACTAAGTGTAATGATCTCAACTGCTTGAAGAGCAACAACTGATTTGTAATCTGCCCACATAGTGTGGGTTGGAGGAATGAGATGACAAGACCTAACATGTCCTTGTGGAAAAGCACATGCCAAGCAGTTCACTAACCAAAATGTTACATGTGCACCTCGTTTTGTGAATAATGTCTATTGATTGGGGGTATTGATTTGTGCATACCATGAGTTCATGTGCCAAAGCCAGCAGGGGATTTAAAGCTGTCTCAGTATTACTGAAAATACTGTAGGTATTTACGATAAAATATTTAACCATCTAAAATCTATTATACCTGCATTGTAGCAATTTTAAACCTCCTCCTCTTGTTAAGTACAACATGTCATTGCTTCTCAGGTTCTTGTTGATTTTTGATGTTTTTTATGAAGCAACTCTACACTGTGCCCAAGCAGATAATATAATGTAGAATTCAGCTATTTGACTTTAAAAAGTCAAATGATCGTGTATTAGAGAAACTGCATTGTTATAACCAAATGGAACAGCAGTCAGCAGTTGTGCTTGTAACTCAGGCAACTGGAATTGGTAAGCTGACTAAACAATGAAAGTAAATGTTTGTTAACACAAAGTAAATGAAGTTTACAGGAGATGAGTCTTGTTTGAGAGATGTTCTCTCTCAATTGTTGTCTCATTTTGGTCTTTCACTGGTCAGATCAGTCAAGTTTTTCTATGCACGTTTCAGTGGAAGAACTAAACAAAGATAACAGAAATCTGCCATTCCAAACTTTATCTGACATAACTGACATTTGCAACCTTTATCAGGCTCCCCCCAGGCCTAGTGCGAATGAGTCGGCATCAGGATTGTGGCCTGTGACATTTAGACAACAGTTAGAGCAATTTCAGTAGCCATTAAGGCACTTGTAGTTGCTATAAATCCTTTTTTTTATTTGGACATATTTCCAAGAATAATGTCAGTGTGTTGATTTAACGCAACTATTTCAAAATCAAATTAGTAATTATAATGCCAGATATCACTATAAATCTCATTGCTTTTAAAAAGACTGATCATGTGATCATGATTGTTGATTATAAAGGGTGGCCTGTTGGGACAGTTTGGCACCAGCTGCTTGTTGGTGTAAAGATTTGACAAGCAGTTGTACTGCCAGCTGCAGAGACTGCTTACTGTAATACCTATTTTTATTGAACAAAAATATTCAAATACTATGTCACTTCCGTAATTACTGGACCTTCGCAAGTTCCAAAATTGTAACAAAAAAACCTTAAAACATTTTGGTCACTGGTACGGTATCTACAATGGCACATTAGTGGAGGGATGTTGATACAGTGGCTTTATTTCAGGTTGTGCTGACATGGGTTTGATGGGACTATATAATCAATTTATCCAGTACATGCCATAGTAATAATAACATTATCAAGCGCATGGTAATTATAGCTGCAGGCTCTTCATTGATCCTGGGCAACAAAGGTGATCTCCTTTCAGCTGCGGAATAATAGCTAAACCTTTACTTGGACTTGAATCAATAAACCTGCAGGATTACCCCTTAATTGTGAATGAGTGCCAGTGTTGGAACATCCATTAGACATAGTAGTTATGAAATTCTATCTTTGTCTTCTCCCTCAGAAACTTGCTGCATTAGATGAAAAGAGGGTGTTTGATTTCTGATGAGCTGATTGTTCTTAATATTAATTACGTTCAGAAAACCAAGAAAATCTGGGTGTGGATGAATAATTCATGTTTGTTTTTGAACCAGTCTTGTGAAATTGACATTCACTAAATAATGTATGACTGTGTGTCTTTCATAATAGGGCTTGCATTAGAAGTAATATGCTTTCCTTCATTCGACAGGGCAGATTCTTGCCTGGGCTAGTTATTGTGCAAAAATTGATTTCCCTAAAACCCTGTGCGCCAGAAGACATTAGTCAGCGTTGTCTGGAAGCCAGTGCTGTACATAAGAAAAGGCCCCACGTGTTGCTGTTGGAAGGTGAGGAATATTTTTTAATCTTATATAGGCAGCCTTGGCAAATCTGATTATTCCCATAATTAAGAGAAATTGCTGAACATAGAGATCAATAAGATTTAAAGTATACAACCATCTGCAATGATGAGAAATCTGCATTTTGATTTAGATTTGGACCTGTGTTGAATAGGGTTTAAAGCATCCAAATGAGATTTCCTGGTACTAAGTGGCAACATGAACCTTTAACAATTAGTATTTAAGATATTCCCTGCTCACTGAAGCTTGAAGGCAAAGTGTGATGCACATATAATTCAAAGAAAGAATTGCTTTAATGAGTATTCAAACAAAGCAGGGATTTAATATGATGTGCATTTCAATGGAAAATGAAAGTGTCCTCTGGTAGAGGGAATAATTGTGGGAATACATTGAGGTTATTCTACAAACATTGCTAGTAATCAGCAATTACAATAATGTGGACATACCTTTTATCACAGGTAAAATGAATGAATTTCACAAGTTTTTATATTGTATCTTTTTCCCACTTTTTCCAGTTCTGACATTCAGCAAAAGTATTTTAAATACTACAGAGACCTAGGGAAATGGTTGGATTTCAATTTGACATTTGTAGGTTTCATGATATTTTTAGATGCTCTGATACAAACAACAACATGGCAAAGCATTGATCATTGTATTTGTCACAGACAGGAGAGTGGGAGAGAAGAGACTGACAGAAACAGATTTCTGTCAAAACTCAGCTTGATAATATGTCACGCTGAAATTCACAATTACAAACGCATTGACATAAAACTGGTTCATTTTCTCAATTTATTATTTCATAGCTGAGATTAATCACATGGAGGGAAATAATGACTAAACCTAATCACAGACTTCTGCTTCTTGCTCAGCAATAATTACAGTCAGACTGGCTGCCCAGATATATGATTTATGACAGAACATGATGGATATTAATGGATTTTGTAATTGGTGCATATGTTTATGAAAATGGCTGTCTGCTTCTGACAATATGAAAGGATGTCAGGTAAAGCAAGACTTAAGTCCCAAGAATGGTCAACTGAGGGCTGCACAAAAAACTATTGTTGTACTTCCAGAAGATCAAGTTGAACATGTCACTGCAATGTAAATAGAGCATTGTAAGACGTATAATTTAATCTGTTTGGGAGACTCTGACAAGTTGGCAATACTTTCAACAACATTAAGCATTAATAGCCAACTGCAAAACAGTACAGAATTTGCATGAAGCAGACGAAGGATGAAGGAAATAAAATTATAGTAAAAAGTGCCAGGTCCTACAAAAATCTAAGTATAAATCTAAATCTAAGTAAAACCTAAGTATAAAAGTTAAAATATATTTGAGTAATTTGGCTTGCAGCTGTTTTGACTATTTACTTTTTAAGCTAAAATTGTCATTCCAATGGACTCTCAGCAGGTGGAGCAGCAAAGCGTGAAGACAACCCGAATAATACTACAAAATTTCCAAGAACAATGCTGCCATGCCTCAAACCACTGAAATAACTGTAAGAATCCTAACCAAAATGATATATCAGTTAGTCCAGTTATTGACAGGTTGTCCAGACCTGTGGCACCCTTTTGGTAATCAAGTTCATTGCACTTTAATATTCACACCACAAATTGAAACGTGTTAATATAGGTCCAGTTTCACCTGTAATAATCTTCCTGGTCTGCTATCCTCTGACTTCACCAATTGAATCTACTGCAATTTTTACACACACAATACTAACTTCACTGCTATATTAACCAAGAGTGGTAGATAGTTAATGAGTCTTAGAGGGTGAATGGCTTTGAGTGAGTTGAGTTTTTTGTGAGGTGTGCAATTTGTGTGAAGGGAAGTGTGTTTAGGTAGATGGGTGCAGACCCAGTAGTCACTCTGTATGCAAGCATTAGGCACATGAATTTGGATTTGAGAGGCCATGGGTAGCCAGTTGAGGTCACTGAGTAATGGAGTGACATCAGGGTTTTTTCTGCATAGAGGAATTTTTGGCATCCCCAAAGAGGTTTTAGCGTGCCCCAAAGAAAAATCAACTGCATCAAAATTATCAGAAGTGGGGCGAAGCGAATCTAGGGCTAATGGGAGAGATGGCATGCTGTGATTTTTCACAATATAAAAGCTGTTTGTGCTTGTGGCACAATTTTCTTCTTTTGCGTACATGGACATTTTCTTGCGTACCAAGACTTCTTACAAGCTGCCGGCCGGTCCTCTTTTCTACCCTATCCACATCAGGATCTCTGGTTCCCGTACACACCAGCCTGCTAATCTCTATCAATAGAGACAGAGCAGGGAGAAGTTCAGTGGCCTTTTATGCAGACATGTACACTTTCGTGAACCGACCAATCACAGCCTGGAGTAGGCGGGACATTAGAAAAAAGTTGACGTGCAACAGCAAAATTTTGAAATATTGCACTTGTTCATCTGTATACACTTTTTTATTATTGACACCTTAGTACTTTGCATAAAGAAATGAGAGACTAACCACCATGTAGAGGATTTATCTTGCTCAATATTTTAATGACTGAATATAAAATGAAACTGCTGTTTTGTCCAACTGGAATTAATATTATACTAGTTGTAAGCTATATAGTTGCCTTTACTATGATCTAAACTAATAATTATTACACGTAACATTAGCTCTAATCAAAACTTGATACTTGATTGATATCACATCGGTGTGATATCTGAAAACAGTTTTATTTGTGAAGCAAATAAAGTATAATTAAGTATAAATAAAGTTGAATCTCAGCTAATACACTATCTGTAGGCAGACTATCTAAATAATGTAATATATTGTTAAGTGTAAATATGTTATTATTCTAACATTATACTTTTTTTAAATGTAATAATATTTATTAATACACTAATTTAAACTTGTGGATATATTTTGTTTATCAAATGGTGAGATTTCGATTCAGATTCATTCTTTATAGTCCTAAGTGGAGAAAATCTGTTTTCACAGTCTGTTTAGAGAGCACCTTCAAGATGTATTCTACACTCAAACTACATATAGTACACATATATAGACAATGTACACATCTCTACACACATAACACAGGAGTGATTACATTAACCTGTCAGTGAGTTTAACGCTCTTATATAGTGCAGGGTTCAAAACTTTTTCCAAAGCGTGCCTTTTTGTAGATCAGCTATCAGTATCTATAGTCAAATGGGAGAAGGGTGAAGCCTTAGTTGATAGGGTGACTGCGAATTTGTACAATGGTATTTGCCCTATGAGCAATGGCAGTATTAATGAGGGCTGGCAGGTTGATTGGGAAGGGACCTATTATTTTGATGGAAGTGATTTTAAGACTTATTCCTATTGGTGAGAGAGAGTGTGGTGAAGTAGCAGGTAGCACAGTACAAGACGGTGGGTTCAATGATACTATGGTACAGGAGAAGCAGTAGGTGAGGTTTGACTGATTGAGTTTACGTATGACAAAAGTCTTTGTTGACAGCATCTGCGAATGTCTGTGATGTGGTGATCAAAATTCAAATTTATTGTCCGTAGTGATGCCAAGGTACCTGAAGCTGTCGACAATTTCTACTGGTTTGTGGAGTTGAGGCAGTGAGGGGTGGAGGGTTTACGGCATAAACAGAAATGACAAGAAAATGCAGTTTCATTCTGAGTCAGGAAAAACCCTGGACATGAATCCTTTTGGGCTGATCAAAAACCAAACCTACTGCTGCTTTCTGAACCAATTGTAGAAGTTTCACTGCACAAGTTGGAAGACCCTCTAGGCGGACATTGCAATAGTCAATGTGAGAAATAAGCCTGGCCTGTACCAGAGGCTGCATGGTTTACTGAGTAAAATGAGGCCTGATTTTTCTTATATTGTATAGAGCAAAGCAGCTCGACACTATGTGTGCGAGCACAATCAAAATAAGAATTTTGAAAGTTGTCTGCAGACATTAAGTTTCATTGCAGCCATTTTGGTGGACATTTTGGATATTAGCAGGCCATTATCATTTGCATGGAATAAGAGCTGACATTAGCAAGTGGGTAAGTTGGTATCTTCAAAGTAATGAGGTGGAATACTTCATGTTCAATAATAGTTCACTAGTTTAGCTGAGGGGAATGTAATATGTATTTTTTGCAAATGTCAGAAGCCTGTCCAATTATGACACAATAAAGAGAATAGTTATCTGCTGCTGAGTTGAGCTTTTTTGTTCTGATAATTGCTGAAAACCCTGTACTCTGTGTTTGCCAGTACCATAGCGATTGTTTGCCATTCATTTTCTATAATAACTTTGAACATCGTGTTTGAATGAGAACTGATATTAAAGAAAAATAATATTATCCAATAGAGTTAAAAGAAACAAAGGGACATTTTGTCAGCCGTCAATCAGTTTTATTGTATGCGATGAACCTATCCAAACCGTGGAAAGCTGACGAGGTGAGAAACATGACATGACATGATTTCTTTTAAAATTGGTGCACACAGAGGACTGCTAACAGATCAGGCCTAGACTTTGATAATTAGGTAGAGTAAAATGGCATTGTCAATTTCCAGTATGTAACTATTGCTTTGCTGGATTTAAAGGTCAACTACGACCTCTGTAAGCTGCAGTCCAATGAACAGAGCCTGTATTTCCCCTACTATTCCCAAGCTAAAGTCCAT
Organism: Lepomis gibbosus; assembly: GCA_029875015.1. Lineage (NCBI taxonomy): Eukaryota > Metazoa > Chordata > Actinopteri > Centrarchiformes > Centrarchidae > Lepomis > Lepomis gibbosus. The sequence continues at coordinate 34,907 of JAPMOB010234773.1, read as the reverse complement.
ATGGAACAATTGAATGGCACAATTAAAACATATGGTTTTTATTTACCTTTCATTTACATCTTAAAGGTAGGATTGATGCCTAATTCTAATTTTTTCACCTGCCTAAAACTTTAGCACAGTACTATTGTGTATATGTATATGTTTATGATCAACATGTAGGTTGAAACACAATCATTAGCTCAACCAGAAACAGCTGTCTGGGCTCAGCAATAACAGTGGCCCGATGGCCCGGGGCCAATAAAAAGTGACGTCGATACAGTTGAATAGCAACTCACTGGCCCGATCAGTGCAAAAACATTACTATATAAAATAAACAAATTAAAAACCCCACATCCTGCAGTTGCTTTGCAGCTCATGGCACACACCGTTGTCCAATCCATATTTGTAGTGACGTGACAAGTGGTTGTCAAATGTTATTTCTCTAAAAGCAGCAACCTATGGGTCTGAAAGTGAAACCATGCAGACGGAACTTCATCACTACATTCTATCTAATGGCCAGAATCCGCTGGCTGCAGAAGAAGTCCGGTTCCATAAGAAATAACGATAAAATGTTGCTACTTCTCAGCTGAATTATTACCTAAGTAACCACTTTTAGAATGAGTTTATGGTCTCAGTCTCTAGTTTCAAGTATTCTTTAACACAACATGATGTTCATTGAGAAATTTATGGTCCTATTTAGGGAGAAATAGACGATAATGCAGCATATGGTTTTGGGCGGGACTATCTTGTGATTGACAGGTTGCTACCTTGGTGACCTGAATAGAGGCCACTTGTTTCCGCTGCTCTGTCTACATTTTTTTTATCAAATGGCTGTCAGCTGGAGAGAGAGAACGTCATGTTTGAGTCCGAGTAGGTTTTGTTTTAAAAGTAAATTGTTTTGTTTACCTTTGTATTTTTTTAAATCATTTTAATTGTGATTACATTTTAATTTAGTTTTTTTATATCCAATCATACACCATACACCATGGCAAGTTTGAGCACAGCAACAAGACACAAGGTAGTTGTACTGCATTATGTCTTTCCCAGGCAAAAAATTCAAGGCAGACAGGGTTTTCCAGATGCATGTCTTTTGAAGAAGCAGAAAGACATGCACAATGTTGAAGACCGTAGATGCAGTGGTAGGCCAAAGAAACTTACTGCAGCAGTAAGCATAATTACTTCCTATTGCAATCGGAAGATGTCCAGCTCAGAATAGGGAGAAAAAAGTGGGACCCTGGTACACCTATTTACTTTCTTGATAAATCTGAACAGAAGTTACCTTAATGGAAGACTTGTGGCCACAAAGCCATATCTCCGACATGGAAACCAGGCTAAGTGACTCAACTAACACTGCGACTCCCCCATAGAGACGCCGCAAAAGCAGTCAATTTTTTTTGTATCACCTTTCAACTTAAGAAAAAGAAAGATATAAACACAAACTGCAAGTGTTGGGCATATCTGATTCTTTAAATGTTACAGCATCTGCTGATGCATTTCTACCATTAAAAACTGCCAGGTCCCTGGCCCCGCTCGGACTGTGGTAATGTTTACCTTCTGGGGGATCCCTCACCTAACACAGGCTTATGTTCTCGATTAGTAAATCCAAAAGCACAACGACCATCCAGCATTTTGGCAACACAAAATGTAACAAACTCAAAGTAACAGTGTATCAGTTGCTGCATATTGGTTGGCAGGCAACGGAAATTAATGTCTTTTTGCCCTCCAATGGAGCGTTTTCAATGGAGTGTGATGTCACGTGAAAACTATGAATTGAACTGATTTAGATTTTTCTTCTGTTCCTTCACTTTTGTGATCATTTCTTGTTTATTAGTTGATATGTGTGTGTGTTTGTGTGTGTGTGTGTATATGTATATATAATGCAAGAATAAAACTTTCCACTCGTATCCTAAAATGTTTGATTTTTAAGAGAATGCATTCTAATTCTAATAGAACTATTCTAATTATCTATTAACTTTTGTAATGCTTGTAATTTATGTGGGGTGTCTCTCGTTTTTTTATGACTCACTCTGTATGGAGTGTTTTGTCAGAGTGATTGTTATTTGGGATGCTTTAACAGTGCACTCCCTCTCATGCTTTCTGGGCGCATAGAGAGCTATTTTCTCTACTCTGCTCTGTGCTGGACTGTAACAATGTTTAACCACTGTCTCTGCTTCTCACAGCAGTAGGTTTTATGTTGTTTTCTAGTTTCATTCCCTCTTATATCAGGTATTGCACTGTCTGTGCCATCTGTGGGCTGATGATGTACTGTGGAGCGCTATTGCTTTGCCTGGCTACAGTCACCCTTTCCATGATCACTGGAAAGTCTGGGTGTGACAACCCTTATAAATGCGCTTCAGTTACCACCAACTGTCTGAAGACAAAAAATTTCACTGTAACTTCGTGTAGCTATTAGCGCTGGTGTTTGTGAATTGGACTTTTTTATTTGCATAGAAAAGGGGTAAATTTTGCGCCAAATATGCATAATACCTCATTTAAATGCGTGCAAATAGCACAGGAGCGCCGAGTAGTTAGGAGATGCATTTCAACCTTTGTGGGTGCTTTGAGAATTACACTGTTTCTGTCTTATTTGTAGAGGTGTAGCAGCTGCAAAGCTCCATAGTCCTTTTGTGAATTCGCCAGTCATTGTTTTAAGTATTGTTTTGCATGTTGCAAGCCTGTCCTTGGGAAGTCCTTTATAGTAACATGCTTTGTGGTTCAGGCCCACAAGGACTTAAGAAAAAGGCCACACATTGTTTCATGTGAAAGTTAGGAGATAGTAGTTCATCCTGATACTCTTTATGAAAAAATGGCAAAACATAATATATTGTCTCGAACCATAAGACATCAAGCATCACTAACAACAGTACACAACGTCCATTCTTTCGACAGAATTATGCTTTAGCTTACAGATCAGAGATAATTTCCACAATGTACTGTGAGATTGGAACAAAGAAAAATATTTAAACCAAATTACTGAACTTTTTGATTTTAAATGAAATACAGTCTGTGTATTTGACTTCTCACTGGCCTGGATGTCATCTCAAAATGTAATATATCTCAAAAACATATTTTCAGGCATTTTATAAAATTGCATAAAATGCATCAACATGGCCTTGTTTCTTAACTATCTTGCAACAGTCAAGACCTTTTATTTGAGGTCCTTTGGCTCCGTTACCTGTCGTGTTACCCTCACTGCGTTTCTACACTGTCAACTGATTCTGCCATGGAGCTTGACTCAGCATGACTGCCATGATAAAATGGGACAGTGAGTAGCCTCCTTAGCACTCTGCTCTCCCCTGTTATTGGTGGTGTTTTTGTTCTACCTTTCCAGCATTTGATGTAACTGTACTTCACCACCATAACACCTGGCTCACTTTGAGGCTTTCAAGCTACCATCAGCCTATCTATGAAATCTAAATCACTCTACGTCCCCAACACTTGACATCCCAACTGCTAGCTTTTCATCTCCCCAGCATGCTCTGACTATGGTGAGTTCCAGCTGGTTACTTTTTTAACCTATGCCTATTTTACATAGGCAATAATGGCTGATACTTTCCCATTCCCAAACCAACCCCTTTTGAATTGCAGTTCATTACAGAATATCACTCCATATCAAGTCATACCTGCAGATTTCACGCAATTGCCACTCTTCACCATAACAAGGCTATATCATTTACTATGGATACTGTTACAAAACAGTCAGCATATGCTATAAAAGTAGAAAAAAAAATACTGATGCCCTCATCAAAAGAAATTCATGCATGTGGGTATAAGGCATCTCAAATATATTTAGCTAGAAGGGACAAATGTATTTTACAAAGTTCTTTTTATATTTTGAATTTACTGCACATAATGCCATTTATACTTCTTCAGATTAATGATCAAATAGAGTTGGAGCAGGCAGGTTGAGTATGAGTATGAGGCAGATTGAGATTGTCCCTCACCCTTTGCGGAAAAGCAGATTTTTTTACTTGCCCTGTCAGAAAAGTGGGTCAGAAATCTATGGAAAAACAATGTGTTTAATGCTTTTCTACTACTTGTCCGAGTTGCGTGCTTTACTAGCCTGATGCAGCTTTTTTAATGGCCCAGGCAGGGCTGGAGTGGGGAAAAAAAAATCAGCCCTGGAATTTTCGGCCCAGTCAGACACCCCCCACCAATACACCATCCTTCCATTAAAGGGCTGAGATTAGGGGTGTGACAAAAGCCCACGTGACATGACTTTGCACAAGAATAATGCTATGACAACAAGACAGGAATATATTTTAATAGGCCTACTATTTAAAAAAATATTTCTTGATAAAATATTCTTGTTCTTAACCTTTATTTAACTAGGAAAGTCACATTGAGATTAAAACCTCTTTTACAAGTGAGACCTGGTGAAGACAGGGTCAGATAGCAGGATCAAACAAATAACCAACATAAGAAACCAATCACAACAACATCAACAGAAAACACAGAAAAACAAGTCTCCACAACAACATTTTGTACAACACTGAGACACAGCACAACAACACAAAAATTTAGGTTTTATATAATACCCTACATAGTACTGTTCACAAAAAAACAGTATTACATCATAAATTTATAAATTTATGAAATAAATTTAATTAGGAGTTAAGTAGTAATAGAATTGGCAAAGCAGCTGCAGTTAGCAGTGACCACCTCCTTTATTCTACGTTTAAAATCATTTAGAGAGATGAGGGATTGAAGCTTGGTCTGCACATCATTCCAAGACCAGGGGCCATAAAACAACAGGCTTAGCTTTCGAGCCTCTGTTATGATAGCAGGCACTTTGAACTGTAGCCAGTTATGTGACCTGAGATTATGACGACTTTGAAAAGTTAAAATGACCTGATTAAATAATTTGGAAGTTTACCTAAAATTATCTTATAAATTAAAAATTACCAATGTTCAAGCCTGCACAAGAGATGATCATCCTACCAGTCTGGACAGTATACAATGATGTGTCCTAAAACTACAGTTAGTGACATATCTGAGAGCTGTGTGATAAAGGAGATCAAGATTGGACAGAGTGGACAGAGAGGCAAACCTGTAGATATTATCCCCATAGTCAATCTGCGACAGAAAAAGGCCAGCAACTAAGCGTTTTCGTGAAGCCATGGAGAAAACTACTGTAAGTCAGCACATCACCCAGACTCTCAAACCCAGTGTAATGTTTTAACTAAATAAAACTGTAACCTGTTTGCAGCCAACGTTAAAGATTAACGTGATGGAAGCCAGCGGGATGTAAATGATTACGTTAATCGACTGCCACAAGTTTGGCAAGTAAACAAACACACGTTCATCTTTTCATAACAAACGACAGTCGACCTAACCCCCCATAGGTCAGAGCTAAAGCAAGAAGCAAGCTAAAGTTAAATGGCCAATGCTGAGCTATTTAGTCTACTAAACTCAGGTTACTAACCTATTTTGCATTTAGTGCTTCTTTGTTTGGGCATTGTTGTATGATGTTTTAAAGCCAGTGTTTATGATGAACCGCATAGCAGCTGCCGGTGTTTGTTATCCTCTCTCTCTCTCTCAATTTCAAAAGAACTTGTTCCCATTAGTCACACAGACAGAAAAACATGGGAAAATAGGATCCAGTTTGAAAAAGACTTTAGTTGCCCTTTAAACTCAGTTTAACTACTAATATAACAGAAAGGAGTACACATTATGGAAAAAGGTAGCACAAGGAAACAATGCAACTTAAGTTTCACTTTCACATTCCGGCTCAGCTATTAAATTGGTGCACCGCTGAATCAAGAGGAAAACATGGATGTATATTCCAAGGAAAACAAAGGATGGTGAAAAGCAGGCTCAGAGATAGTTCAGAAATTTTCATTCGGTTGTTTTTGCTGGACAGAGCAATTAGATTTTGATCAGACTTCACTGTGGACACTGGGGACATTAATACCAGGTGTGAATGTAATTAGGTTGAATGATATGTAGATAGTCTGGATATGAGACGCATTTTAATGCCAGGTGTAAAGGACTTCAGAGTGTCAGCTGAGCATACTTGGCTGTAGAGTACAGCCAAAACAAATCCCAGTCTGCCTGCTTCTTAAGTGTAGAGGAACAATAAGAAATTACAGTTAGCTAAAAAGTAAAATGTCACTGAACAAAAAAAACATTACACCCATGGTTCCTTCCTCAAAGGTATGAAGAAGATCGTGGTGTGTAAACCAGGGCTCCAAACTAACTTTTTTCTTCTCCGTCTCGGAACTCCATCCTGATAACAATTTCAGCTGTCCTTAAGTTAATGTAAATCCCAAAAATGTAATCCCAAAATCAAAATGTTGTTTCTTTACTTTATTATCCTCTATAGTTGTTAATGACATAGTAAATGATAAATAAATATTATGGACTTTCTTTCAGCAGGTTTTATGCTCATGTTCAGATGTGCTTCAGGTTTTAGATGTTTATTAAGCCAAAATTCTACCTGCGAGTCTGCTGGTAGAGTCTGTGCGAGTCCGGCGTGACTGTAGTAACAGCGTGAGGAGACGGCCTCCCTTGTAGTCAGTGCTCAGTCGGTTCAGTTTGTCATTGTCTAAGTGATTGGAATAAATAAACACATAGGCCTACACAATCCCTTTGGTCCTAGAGGCTTCCTACAGAATATTTCTCTTCGTTCCAAACACATTTTCGCTGTTAATCTCAAGCCCTGGTGTAAACTAGCATACAACATTTTCTGAAGCCGAGATGGATTCTGGCATCCACTGACATTTCCTTTAGCCAGTCATATCTCTAAACACAGTGTCAGAGGAGTCAATTTAGTTTTAAAGATGGATGATTCTTACACTTTATCTTTATGGTATCACTTAACCATAAAGACAAGAGAATTGTGAAACTACAGATGGACAAAATATCCATACATTAGTCTTAAAAGTCTTTGAAGTACTCAGAGTACTCAGAGCCAAGTCAGCTAATGTCATAGGTAAAACCTTAGATAAACTTACGCATGCTTGAGAAAAGAACTAGAAGATAACTGTAACTGAATAGACCTTCGAACCTTAAAGAACACTTCACTTCATAGTGAAGTATAGAAACTCTACAAGAATAGAGGCACTCACCTATGAACAATCAACAATTCAAACATGATATTTAGTTTTCTTCATGAGTTGCTCCTTGACACTTCCATTTTGAAATGGATATATCGTGAGAACAAATTGTGTATTTTTTTATTATATTTTTTTAAAAATCTGACCCCATTCCATCGTAAGACAGTTCTTTGCAGTTAACCACAAACAGAAGGGATTACAGTTGTTTTTGCGGATATTTACTATACTTATGGGCTTGACTTGAACATGGCTAATTAAAGTGATTTTTCATTGTTTGGCCAGAAACAGTCAAGGTTAAAGTTCTCTGCATGTGTATAAACCCTGTGCTTTCACTTTGCTAGGACTGAATCCAGTTAAGGCTACCCTGTTCTCTTGTTACTTTATTTCCTTTCCTAAACAAAGAACAGAAACATTTTAAGTAGTGAGTGCAACAAACCAAGATAAGAAGAAATGCTCATGCCAAATTTGTAATTGAAAATCTATTGTGTCAGGCGCTCTCTGGTACCTGATTTTGCCCTTTACTATATTTGAGTATTAATACCAAACTTTTGGAAGCTGTTGGTGCCAAAAATATAGCAGACATCCAGACTCTGCAGCTAAGCATATGTTAATTAAAGTACCAGTTAGTGTTTGTAATATTGTACTTTTATTTCTCCTCAACACTCCCTCTTTATTGTCTGTTTCCTCCAGTGAGAAGTGCTGGCCAGTGATGGCAGCCCAGGGTTGTTTCTGTGGTAATGAGCTGTCAAGGATATAAAGAATGCTGCTTTTTTCTTTGCATATCTCTTCCTTCCAAATAGGGACTGTAGACGCAAGAGCTAGTCTGGCAGCAGCATCTGTGGAGAGCACGCCCTGGGGATTCTAGTGTCACAGATGCAGTTAAGAGCCATGTGAATGGAGTGGCTCTCCCTCACTGCAGGCTGTGGGTCTGCCATGATTAGACCTTTAGGTGTTGTCTGTTGAACGAAATCTGGGTTCTGAGGTGCTCAGAAGGACCGGGTAAAGAACTGATTTAATTTGCCAGCCTCTAATGACAAAAATTAATTCTCCAATCAGTCTGTGCTGTTTTGGGTTTGCTGATATGTTTCCCTCTGATTGTGTCAGTATTAATTGTGTCTGTCATTTTGCATTTCAGCTTGCCCCAAAGCAGCACACTTGTTCACCAGTAATATTTGCAGCTATTAAGTCTAGCTGAAGATGAAATTTAATTATTTTAGTCATTCCTCTCTCTGTCACTTTGTACCAGTGTCACAAACATGCACACTGATTTCATTATACTATTTCTAAGCTACACAGCTGATGTGAAAATCTAACTGAAATGGTAATTATTTAATTATTTTTATGGATAGTTTTATGTTTGTAATAAAATTAGAGACATGATGCAAAACTAACATTAAATGCAGACTCACAGTTTGCTTTAATTTCTAATCAACTACTCTGATTCCTGCCCGCATAAGACTCTTGAGATAAAACTCACCTGTAAAAGAACCTATTATCCTTTAGCCCATCATCCCACATGTAAAGACAGCACATGCATGCACAACTGGTTCCAGATAACTAGATTAAAATGATTGAGGTTCCTGAGCTGAATAAACTGTTTGAGGAGGTGAGTCATTGCAATAGAAAGCTTCACCGGCGTGAATTATAACTGTAAGGTGTCTGTTCAGTGAACAGTAATGGCAATACATTTTCACCATTACTATTGATAGAATAAACTCTTCATAAGCATATATGAATTTGTTAACAGCTCACAACATGTTTTGTGTTTAATTTCTCTTTTATCATTTTCATTTCTTGGTACAAAACGATTTTGAGCACATGCCTGTTTTGTCAGTGATAAGGAATTCTCTAAATACGGATTGCTACTCTATCCTGGGTGTAGCCTTTACTGTGTGATTGACAGGTCATTAATTATCTAGTTAAGAGTTCAGAGAATATTGACCTCAGTACAGTGTCAAGCAATGACAGTATGACGAGAAACCCATCCATTCGACTGAATTTTTCACCATATGTATTGGTGAGAAAGAAAAAAAGATATTTATATTCAGTTCACATTTCAGTCAGGACTCAATACAAAACAAACTGGGCTGGTAAACAAGACTTAGTGCAGGATGTGGCAGCCTCATTGTTGGAATTTTCTGGAGCTGTGCAACAGGTGAGTTTTTCCAAAATTAATTGATAATAGGCAGTGATAATGTAATTGTTGCCTTCACATTTTTTTACTGTTATAGCTGTAGCTTTAGGCAGATTGTGTACTCTATAACAGCTTGTTGGCATCATTAAATTAACAAGTCCTCCTTGTGTTCTCCCCATCACATACAAACATACACAGACACGAACTTATTTTGACAGTCATGGGCTTTGTTGTGCTCAATCTACTTGGTGTACATACGTTTTTCTAATACTCACTGTTTATTGATACTTGGTGATTTTTAAGCACAAGCACATTTTCCATGTGGTTACATTTTGAGTTGTCATAGTGAGGCTGCACATAGGATGTGTGGTTCTGGTTGTAAGCTTTTGCTCAAACATACTTTATAATTATAGACATACTCTGTTACTGTTATCACTGAACACTGAGGTTTACATCTTGTTATAATAACCTTTGCCATGTGCAATTCCTATATAGGCTGCATGATATCATTAGCACCAAATAAATGTCCCTACTGTCCTGACATCAAGGATTCTTTAAGAAACGTTAGAATTTTATATTGTTTTTAACTTCTAAACGTAATAATATCTTCACATTATCCTGCAGTAGTATAGAGCCCCAAATTAAATAACACTATATCGAATAATGCAAACAAATGGAAAAAATATGAAAACATATTCAAAATCTGGGACTCTTGACACTGTGATGATCAGTACTGGCAGAAAGTGCTCCTGCTGCTCATCTTACAATGTCAGGCTGTAGTGGAAATGAAATTAATTTTCCACCCGGGATTGCCATATCACTAGTCAGACAGGAATGATGTATTGCACTTGATATTCATTTTCCATCATCTTTGGCAAACTTTGCACTTTTTGGCAGGCTAATAGAGGTCTTTTAAAAGTAGGGACATCATCCATTTCAAATTCAAGATAGCCACTTGTGTTACATATTGACTGTCTGTATGACTGCAGGAATGAGTATCCTTTCAAAAGAACCCAGCTTTTACTGTTTCCAAGCCAGTGTATGATGTGTATTTGCTGAAAATCGCAACAACAACAACAATAATAATGATAATTTAACACTGACTTTCATTTAAAAGAAGGTAATTCAAGCATACAAAATCAGTAATTGTGTCAGATCATCATGGCTGACTAATAAAACTGAGCTTCTGATGCAGCCTTGTAAGGATTCTTTATTTCGGCTGCACTTGACATTGTACTAGTGGACATATGAAAGCAAGCGTTTTGATCAAACATAATCAGATTTACTGTGATGAAATATGTTTTGGGCTTTTGTCAACCAAAGAAAATGTTGGTTGACTGAAAATGTGCCTACTCTTCAACCTCAAAGTTACACAACATTTCCAAGCAAATTAACTCCTGCTCTTTGACAGTTTCTTTTTCGCACATTGGTATCGAGCATGTGTCAAGTAAATTTATATACAGCGGGAACACACACACATACAGTGAGGATCGCGAATAAGACTTGGTACTCGATATCTTTAAGGTATCGACCAAAATAGCCCTGTTACCGACTAGTATTGAAACATGTACCGAGTACTATTGAAACACCTCCAGTCAAACAAGTACTGCATTCAATCCAAAAGGTCCACAAAAAGCAGCATGAAAAAACTTTTACTAGCATTAGCACCTACAGGTCTTGTTATTTAGTTGGCTTCAAAAAAGGCCAAAATAACCACTAAAACAACATAAAACATGGCAAAACTTACAACTTTAAATTTTGAAGTCTGGGTCACGGACAGCCAGTAACGATCCATCATAGAGCTTGAACCTTTACTGGCCCTCGTTAAAAAAGCAGTGTAGGGTAAATTACACACACACACACACACACACACACACACACACACACACACACACACACACACACACGCTGCCATCAAAAATAAACTTTATCCACTCAGCTCTTCTATCATTTGAGGCTCAGGGCAGAAGAAGCGATTTGTGCAAGTTCTTTGACATGGTGTCAATTAGTTTGGAGCTGAGTAAATGTTCAATAAGATAGGCCTGGCAGTCTCCATTAGGTTAGTGAGTTCAAAGTTGTGAAAACTTCCTGTCAACTCTACGGCTATACGTCTGTCAGACCTAAATATGTGGTCTATTTTATGTCATGTTATGATTTGGTTATAATTACTGTGGGACTCTGCAAGTCAGAGTCTGTTGATTTGACAACAGTAGGATGAGTGGGATGGTGATGACAATGTACACAATCACAGCATGACATGTGGACTACGGAAAGAGAAAGAGACAACAAAGGGAATTTGTTTCATTAAAGCTGTTGCTGTCAAATCTGTGTGACCACCAATCCACAGGACGGACTGATCCCGCCACATGTACCATAGATGTGTAGAGCATAAAGCATTTAATCTGAAATTAATAGTATACACTTTTCATATATAACAAGAACAGGATGGAAAGGTGGATAATTATTCTATATGTTGAAATAACAGAAATAGGCAAACAGTTTATCCCAAAAGTCAGTTGATACCTTTTGAGAAAATATAGGCTTCTAAGGTGTTGTAAATAGAGGTGATGTCGGGACAAAATTAACAGATGGTCTCCTCCCGGATGTACCCTCAAGAGACGCAGTGACAGACATATCCCCACCAGTGAGAGCACACAGCCTTACACTGTGCAAATACACAGAATGCATGCCCCGATATGATACTCCCATGGGGAGGATATGTAAAGCCATGCTCATACCGGTGTTAGCCTTGATTGACAAATACACTTCAATAATTAACACACATTCTCCCGCTCTGCTTTGTAATGTTACTTAGTTTAATATTTGTATGAAGCCATGTAATATGGAGGAAAACAGAAGGAGAGGATTAGTTTGAGATGATTTATACTCTCTACATACATTTTTCTTTGTAATATTTAATAATGTCTTTCAGTAATTAGCAAATTCAAAAAATAAAATGCAGTTTATCTGCAGATATAACGTTTGAGCAGTGCTTAATATTTAAATGGCATTTTGCTTACAGATGGCACTACATAACATAGTATATTTAAAAGACCATAAGTCAGTGTGACTCAGTCTATATTGTCCAATTTATTCTAGTTGAAAGCCTTTATATTGCCTGAAAGGATCTAGTTATTCTAAAAAAATCTTTGGGTGCATCCCAGTTCCCTTTTTTTAATCGTTTATAGCTTGACTCAGAAATCCTTCTGGTTTGCTCTCATGAAGGAAGTTCCATTTTCCTTTTGTTTGCTGCAAGGAGTGAGGAGGAAACATGAGACTAGCTTTCACTGAAGTGACTGACACACCCCTCTATTGGAAATCTGTTCGTAATTGGATTTTGGCTTTAAAAAAAAAAAAAAAAAGCTCCATTCCTTATTATTTGGACAGTGGTCATATGGGCAAATACAATCTCTAAGCCATCAAAAGTGGCAACAGAGGCATTAAATCTGACTGACAGGTGAGCCAGCTGTGCCGCCATTATCTAAAACTGACATCACTTCAGATGATGGTTCAGAGGAAAGAAGTCTCATTTCTCTAAGAACTTGTTTCCTTGACTCCTCTCTCCTGCATGTTTCTTTTCCTTGCATCTATCTTCACGTCTTAAGTGGGAAAGACTAAGATGCATGTGAGGAAAACATGGATGCATTTACGTGCATTTGAATGTAGCCATGATTGGTTTGACTGTTGTCTACATATCGGTAAATAATCCTTTTCATTCTGCTAGATTTAGTTTACATTAAGTCTGTGGCTCATGAGAGAAAGGTACTGTTTTAAATCCCTGGAATATTTGGGAAATATGGTTCTTGAAAGTAAACAGGCAATGTTCTTTCAACAAGTGTTCTACAGCAGAGCACTTAACTGTATCCTTGTCCCTTGTGAGCCAATCAGCCACCAGACTGCAGCTGTACTTGGCAACTGTCAGGTGTGAATATGTACGTTGTGTAAAGGGTGAAGCAGGATGTTTTTAGAAAATGACGTGCGTATTCAGCTGGCATTCCCTTAAAAAAAGCATACAAAGAGATGATGCCTCTTTGTGCTTTTCCTGGTCCTACTGTTTGAAGAGGACCAGGCTTCTGCAAATTTCTAAGTTTTAACAGTGTTTTTTTGTCCTCTCCTGTTCTCCAAAACCTTAAATGTGATGTGCAAGCATGACTTACTTCCTTTATTATTCATATTGTACTTGTTCAAACCATTCTTTGGGACCTGAGTATTAGGTAGTTTTAGTCTTTATGACTAATCACTCTTTTTACATTAAATCAAGTTTTTAATGTTTCTACAGATTCTACATTTGCAAATGTTTCATAATGGAGACACAGTCTATGGCAAATTAAAAAATTATAAAGTGTATGCTACAGGAAAACATACATACAAGCTATAAGACTGTATAAGTTTGGTAACTTATATAAGGAGCCACTAACTAAAATGACAACCTGAAGGGTTCATAATTGATCACAGAGTTATATGCATTATGTAGAGAGGACATTGACTATTGTTAAACCATACCTTGCATATTTTTTTTTAGGTCTATGTTTATGGATCATGCTAGGCATTGCTTAGTGACTCTGTGTGAAAGTCTGATCTGATTGTTTGCTGTTGTGTGCATGGATTCTTCTACAGTACTGCCACCAATTACTTACAGGCTTGTTAGCTGGCACCACAGCTGTTATGCTCACCTCCCCTCCAGACATAGTGGGATGCTTATGGCTTAAACATAAATGTAGGCTATTATCTGCTGTTATGTTGTCAGACATCCATTGCTATGCACTCTATGCTTGTTGGACTAAAACCCCGAAGCACATTGGTGCTGTTAGCTGAATTGTTAGCTTAAGTTGAAATGAAAATGAAATTAATGTATAGCTGTATTTTTTGTGTGTGTGCATGCATGTGTTCCTGTAGCATGCTTTGGAAAGCAAAGTATTGCTATTAGCAAAGCTACAGGGGGCCAAACGTCTGTGGGATTGGTTGTGGCGGCTGCTGCTTTCTCTTCTCTCAAGAGTTTATTTAGTTAGTTGGCTGACTGTACTCCAGTTGACAGCTCGGCTATTGCTACAGAGCTCAAAAAGACCAATATAGTACATCTTAAGCAACTTAAGCAACATTAAGTTTAATTTAATATCAGCAGCAGCCATTAGAGGATTGCATTACCTTACCAGCTCCTGCAAAACAAGTTTTATTTGGTCACACACTTTGTAATAGGTGGATTAACTTGAGTGCATTGCATTTGAAGATGTGATATCTGATGATAAATCTGAGAGTTGTAAATATAGGCTTAGGTGGGGTATAGAAAGTTTTTTTTTCTTACATCTGTCTGAAATGGCACAACATGATACCCCATTTATTCCAAATATATATAACATTTAGGACAAATGTGTTAGACAGTTTGCTATTTTATTTACAGTGCCTTCTTTATGATACAAATTGATATAATCATTGGACACAAGCAGCACTCATGTATTAACTGTGTATGAGCTACTGATCCAAAAGAAAGGTCAAAATAAAAATTAATCACAAAACAAACAAAAGGACAAGCAAAAAGAACAGGTCCTCCGCATTCTTACCACATCATCCTAGTCTTGCCAGTAAGTGATGGCAAATATAATTTGTGATATTAATAGTAAATCGAATAGTTGTCTAATGCGACAGGGTTTCTGTACTGTCAAAATCAGAGCAAAATTACACAAATCATGGAGCTCTAAAGAGCCTTTGGCCACTTTTAGCTTACTGTTGGTTATTCAGCCCACACACGTGCTGGGTAGTTGCCTTCCAACAGGTCTCACCAGCCAACTTGTTCAGAGTATTTCTGTCTGCAAAACATGCTTATTATTTCACTGAAACCAACTCATGATTGGATAAACTTGTGATGCCCTAAATTATATTGTGCTTTTACTTGCATCAGCATCCATAAACAAACTGATCAGATGAGAATTGCCAGAGGCACTGCATCCTCCTACTGATAAACTAGAGCTACGTGGAGGAGCTGAATGGCATAGCTTTTCAAACGTGAAATTCAAAGATATCAAATACACGTTTTCAGCATTGTAGTTAATACATGTGAATCTTATAGTTGATACCCTCAAAAGCCACAGAAATGAATGTGAGATGGCAGCAGTGCTATCAAAGAGATAATTTTTTGAAACACGATGCTTTCTATTCCTTTATTTCTGAAGTTCATTTGAATTTGCCATATTCCACACGTCTGAAGGTTTTATTGTTCAGTAACACTAAGACTTTTAAACTGATTAAGTATACTGAGAATCCAATGCCTATGGGGTTTGTCCTTTAACTAGGAATCATTAGATTACATTGTTACATTACCATCTGGTGGGTGGATTAAATGCATGTGCTGGCGATGTCTTATCAGCAGTGACAGCCAACTTAAAGATGGGACATGCCCTAAAAGCCAGCAGGCTTCACTCAGAGTCAGGGAACTTAAGATGTTTTAAATCTATGTTTTAAATCTCAATGCGATCATCTGGTTAAATAAAGGTTAAATTAAAAAAAAAATAAAATAATGCTTTTAAGTGCATGTGAATTTAATGAGGTGTTGCTAAATTGAATGAAAAACTAAACTACCAGCACTAGCAAGATAGAAGTGTATCAAAGAATTGTACCAAATTGCAAATTCCTCCCACTTAAAAATGTATATTACAGCCTCCACTTTCCAGTCCAACAGATGGCATCAACATGCTGTGAGAAGAGGGGGCGGTATGAAAGGTAGGTTTAAAAAAAAGCAAGTATTTGGGTTTAAACCTGCATTAAAAAAAAAACAAAAATTTGCCACTTGGGGGCAGCCTAACAAGATGTACAAAAAATGCTTATTGGGTTGACGATGGGGCAGTGGATAAGACAGATGCCGTTGGTGTGGGAGACTTGGGTTCGATTCCCACATCAATACATCCACTAACGTGTACCTGAGCAAGACACTTAACCCCTAGTTGCTCCAGAATCGTGCATCCTCTGGTATACATAGCAATTATAAGATGCTTTGGATAAAATTGGGAGCTAATTGAATAATTATTATTTTTTGACACCTTATGAAGTTGATATGGTGAACATGTAAGTATGTATGTATGTATGTATGTAGTATACATGAAACAATATTAGCATTTATTTGAAGTTTCTGTCCACAAGTCATCCAAAAAGGGACTTTTTCAGCCATTCCAGCCATGATTTGTGTGCTTGTTTTGCTAAATTACTTTCCCACGGATATTCAGCTTACTTTTTTGATTGCTGAAGATATGCTGTTAGCTATATAAGTGATGTTAGCTATAGTAGCAGAAGAGTTATGAGCACCTATTTAGCTCTCTCTGCGCTTAAGGGTGTTTTGCAGCACTTCCGCCCCAAAACAGCTGCCTGTTAATGTGATGAGACTCAATCAAAATGGGTGCGAGTGACCTGTTAAACCAAA
This sequence comes from Lepomis gibbosus, assembly GCA_029875015.1. Lineage (NCBI taxonomy): Eukaryota > Metazoa > Chordata > Actinopteri > Centrarchiformes > Centrarchidae > Lepomis > Lepomis gibbosus. Next base: position 18,328 of record JAPMOB010234773.1, on the reverse strand, counting down.
ATAATGAGCTGAAAGATGGAAAAAAGTTCTGTAGAGCTGGAGGAACTGCAGTGTCAGGTGATGACTCTCTGTGGGCTCCTAACTACAGACGACTCCATTTTTATTATACATAGTCATTTCATCCATTGTTCCATAAAAAGTCTTGTACTGAAGAAAAGCATTACTGCACTGACCTCTGTGAGTTGACAGCTTGAAGTCTCTTCTGCTTTTAACCACACCAACACATTGGTCTAAGGGTGTCAAATACAGACGCTTTGACAAAGTGTCGGTATTTGATGCAAAATGTATGCTTCAGCATCTATATGCCTTTTTAAGATGTGGTTAATGTTGTGAAAGATCACAGTTTGGTTTTGGTATAGGCTTGGTAGATGTTAGAAAAGATCATGGTTAGGGTTGAAATAAGTACATTTTGTGACATAAGTCACAGAGTTTTTTAGACCTCCAAGTCATGTAATCAACTGCTTTGCAATCACTGAAAACTCCCAGCAACATAAACAGAGAAAGTGTCCTTCACAAATCTTAGTAATAAAGATTTTCAAGTTGTCAAATTACTGTACTAGGTAGAGTTGGTTTTCAGTGCTTCCAAACTGCTGTGTGAACACAGTGCGGGAAAGTGAAGAATTGTACCTTTGTTTAAATCAAAAGGCAAAAAGACCAGCCAGTTTTGAAATGTAACAATTTTATTCCAGCTCCAAAACTAGCACCTTACTTACTGCTTGTTTCAAATGGTAGAATATGTCACTTAAAAAAACATGTGAACACATCCAATACCTGTCAACTGTGGATGCTTATTAAGGATAGAATTATTAAACATGTACATAACACATAACACGAGGCTTATTGCCATCAGCCTTCACAGCAAGATTTGATAAGAGGGAAAGATCAACTTTTGATGGAGAGTGAGGACCAATTACGAGTGCAATCTTTGAGTTGCATGATAATTTGTAACTTTAGATTTAAGTAGGTTTAAGCATTTCCTTTGCCAGCTATCTTCAAAGCTGCACATTGCGCAGTATAGTTTGGCAGTTTTTGTCCCCCACATGAAGTCTGTGAGAAGAGCAAAAATCATTGGATTTGACCTTGCATTGTCACCTTATTACACCCCACATTTTACAGTAAATAACATCAGACTTACAGACTACTATGGCATGTCAATAAGACATGATCCTGGGATATATCCTTGAAACCTGAGTTGTTGAATTACCAAGTGCTCAGATTTTGACAAAAGAGCTGCTACTGCTGAGCTTGTGTTTTCTGCTTTGTTAGTTCTCAGGCAAACTTCACCTACAGTAGCACTGCTCATAGACTTCCAACATTGGGTAAGTGACTGCTTCACACCCAGTGCAACTGTTACGTTGTTATTGCTTATATTCGTTGTGTTAATTTAAGGGTACAAGATTAGAAAGTTGGAAATAAAGAAGAGATGTAAAGGGTTGAGACGACGGCCAAAGGAAGCTCAGGATTAGGAGCATAGTAATGAACACAAAGAGAGCTGGGGGACAGGAATAAATGAGAGGAACAGAAACACAAAAGGAGAGGGGAGGACGGAGGAGAGAATTACAAGAGAAAAGGCAAAAGAGCAGAGATATGGGTTGAAGAATAAAACAGGAGGAAAGAAAAGGGAAGAGAGAAATAAGTTTTAAAAAAGGGTGAAGGAGCAGAATCTTACAATTCATAGTTTTCACGTATCATCACATTCCAAGGAAAACGCTCTCTTGGAGGGCAAAAAAGACGCTATTTTCCACTGCCTGCCAACCAATAAGCAAGTGATACACTGTAGCTTTGAGTTACGTTTGCATTGCCAAAATGCTGGATGGTTGTTGTGCTTTCGGATGCACTAATCGAGAAGACAAGCCTGAGCTGTGTTAGGTGAGGGATTCCCCAGAGGGTAAAAGTTAACTTTACCACAGTGGAGCGGTGGCAGGGATCGGGCGTTTTTTAATGGTAGAAATGTGGCAGCAGCTGCTGTATTGTTATATGGATCGGTATGCCCAACACTTGCAGTTTGTGTTCATATATTTCTTTTTCCTAAGTTGAAAAGTGATCCAAATAAAATGTGGCTGCTTTTGCAGCATCTCTACAGGGGAGTCGCGGTGTGAACCGCTATGTTGGTCTGTTGTTTTGCCCTCCAGGTCACCGCGCATGTCATGTGACTGAAAACTATGAATAAGAGCAGGTTGGAAGAGGAGTGGAGATAAACAATGTGTATAAAGAAGTGTGAATAACAAAAGGTGGAAATATGAAAATAGAAACAACAACACATGGAACAAGTCAGAACTTGAAGGGGAAAGAGAAAGAAGATAAAGAAAATTGAACAGTTAAAAAGGAAGGACTAAGCTTAAGTTAACATATGGTGTAAAAAGTAAAAACAATATTCTTTTAATAAACACAAGGGTACAATAACATAACAAGAAATACATCTAGAAACATTACTACTCTACATGGGAGATTACTTCAGTACATTTTAAAATACAATTTATCTTATGCGGTAAGTCTATTGTTTTTTAATCAAGCACTGCAGAAAACCTTCCTTTTTAATGCTGATAGAACACACATAGGTGAAAAAAATGTCAGCTCACATATTTTGTTGGTCCCTTTGGTATACTTTATTTGCTTAATTTATGTCTACATAATGACCAAACACTGTTGTACTAATGGGCACTTCAAACTCAGAGTGGTCTTTATCTTTGTTCTTGTTTGTGTTTTGAGTTGGAACTGTTGTGAATCTCCATTAAAAAAAAATAAAAAAAACTGTAGAAATTTGAAGGTACCACTGTTGTGCCGGTGAGATTACTGTGAGATTTTCCAGTTGGCCACACATAAAGGGTGATGAAATATCAGCAACGCATGTCACCAGAAGGCCAAAATGTGCTCTTCCAGTGTGTCCAGTGTGTGGATGTGTAAATCCTATGCTCTGTCTGTGTAGGTTTAGGCCTTGTAAGCACTAGTGAGGAAGACCTGAGGCTGAAACATTTGTACTGTTTACAGCCCCTCTCAAAAAATGTTCTGTGGCAGTTGGTTTGGTTAGATGCACGCAGCTGAAAATAGCTGACACAAGGAGCTGCTTGAGCGCGATGTAGTGCCTTCTGGTTGATAGCACAGCTTGCTTTATCTGGTGTTGCTCAGATCATTTCACCAGTGAAATATTCTCAGTTCTAGTATGTTTGAGCATCAAAGCTGTGAATGTATTAATCATTACTGTATGTGCACCAATGTTCACTGAATACCAGAATCTCCAATTTAAGCCTTTTCATCTTAGTAATGTAGTTAGACTTATCCGTTTCAGCCTATAAAACCTTGTTTTGGCCACGGTAGCAGAGATTTTTTCAGCAGCTGTAACTCAGAGTTAGCCTGCCACTGCAGTGTCTCTGTCCTGGTCGGAAGTTCTTAATTACGGGCCTCTGAGGTTGCTGAAAGCCAGCATAAAGTACCCACTCTTCTGTCTTCTCTAAAGCTTTAGGCCATGTCTGCTGGTTGAATTAATGATTGAGCTCACGCATGAAAACGAATCAGGCTCACCCAAAGGGTATACCTGTCAGCTAGAATAATGACTGGAGCGTTGCACATCACTAATGAGAACAGTAAACAGTCACTTGTACCACTGTATGGCCAGATGATAAAAGCAGTTGTACTATAGCCTGGTTAGACTAATACAGTTCTAACGAGGTAAGGAACACCAGGCTAAGACTATTACAGAAAAGCAATATAAAAGCTTGGAGTTAAGATTCCAGCCAAGAAAATTAAAACACCGAACACTGCATTAAAGCAATTAGTGATGGTTAATGACATGTCAGTTGAAAACTCTTCCAACTCCAACAAGCTACTATTTGAGACATGGGACTGACACTTTGACAACAAACACACAAAAGAAAAAAAAAAGAAACTACTAATTAAATTGAATACTGTAGGTTGCTGGCTGACAATTAATGACTGGAAACACAAAAAGCAAAGAAGGAACTGTGTCATGAGTCCACACCCATCTACAAACTCTACCCTTATTTTGATGTTAACTAGACACTAGTAAAGTTTCATGACAGCATCTTGCACGGCTGTGATGCTATTGCGCTGACAAAAGGCGGGCAGGCAGACGGGCATGGAGGCAGGCAGATATATAGACATAAATACCAGGCAAAGTACTCAAAACCTGCAGGAAACAGAAATAAACTATAGTTAGTGGAGCAGTGCTTAAGATGAATTTGAGTTTAAAAGTCATTATGCTTGGGAGAAAAAACTGCTCTGCAGTCTGGTGGTGTGGCAGCAGAAACTTCTATATCTCTTCCCAGAAGGCAGCAGGGTGAAAAGGCTGTGGCTGGGGTGGGTACTTTCCTTTAGTATCTTTGGGCTCTGCATAGGCACCTCACCTCACCGATATTAGTGATGCTCTGGAGATGGGTACCAGTGATCTTCTGAGCAGTTTTAATCACCCGCTGCAGAGCCCTAGTCCGTGCACATCCCATGCAAGTTTGTGATGTTATCAGTCAGAATACTTTCTATTGCTCCTCTGTAAAAGCTGAGAAAAACTTGGCCTTTTTAAGCTTCCTCAAGAAATACAGATGTTTTTAAGCTTTCTTCACCAGCATTGAGGTGTGACATGACGAGGTTCTCTGTGATGCTGATCCCCAGGAACCGGAAACTGTTCACCTGCTCCACATCGGTTCCACTTATGTAGATAGTGTGTTTTTATCTCATTTTTCCTGAAGTCAATGACCAGCTCCTTAGTTTTGCTGATGTTGAGCAGTAAGTTGTTCTCTGAGCACCACTTGGCAAGATTATCAATGTCCTCCCGATACGAAGTCTCATCGTTGTTTGAAATCTGGCCGATGATGGTGTCCTCCACAAACTTCACAACAGAGTTCTCTCCATCTCGGGGGATGCAGTCGTGGGTGTACAGTGCGAACAGGAGGTGGGCTGAGCACACAGCTCTGGGGGGCTCCAGTGTTAAGCACTAGAGTGGAGGAACTGTCTGGGGTCTGTTTGTGAGGAAGTCCAATATCCAGTTGCAGAGTGTTGTATTTAGACCCAGTGTATAAATACACACACACACACACACACACACACACACACACACACACACGGTAAAAACAATACCAGCGGGGCTGTCGCAAGTGGAAATCAAGTGTAGGTAACCTACTTCTATTTAGAGAGATGAAATCTTTGTAAATGAAAATAAAAGAAAATGCTGACATTATCCAGTCCAGCTATCTGTAAAGATAAGGACAGTGCAGTTGGTTACACTGCCAACATTATAGTCACATCTAAAGAGAGGGGCAGAGAAAGACATATTGAAACACAAAATGCATACCATTTATTGTATCTGTCCAATCACAACACCTTGTTTTTCTTTTTTGAAATCGCCACATGCAGCCACTATAATAAATATTTTTTTAAATATCATCACATTCAGTATATACCATGCACTTTGCCATTATTAACTTCAAAAGGGTGACACCCTGTCTGATTGATCTCTTTATTATAAATGTGTTTTATCACAATATTTGAAAATGTAATTGCATTGAGTGTATTTGTGTATATGTATATGATGAAGTGTTTCCTGACTGAATTCTTTTCTTGTTTTCCTTTTTTGTCCAAGTGTGGAATGGCTTTTTCACTGTGATATGTGTTTCTTGTCCCTGCGGGAGACAGAAATATCTAAAAAGATCTACTGGAGTGACATGAAATTTTGAGATTCATGGTTCCATGACGATGCATCTTTCTGACTTTGATAATGCATTGTCTTTTTCTCAAGGGCCACTATATTCACATTTGTGCTTTTAACATAATTGGAGTGCTGTTATTTTGGGGGGAAAAAAACAAAACGGCATCCACTATGTTATTCGATTAAGTTTGCCCTCACTGCTGAAATACAGGCAACTAGTTAAAGTAATAAAATGTTATTATGGCTTGTCAGAAAGAAGACTGCATCATTTGATATAGGACTGGGGAAAATGTCGTGATGATAAACATTTTTATATAATCAATATTGATAATTATCACAATAAATGTCAAATCAGTATTTAAAGTGTAAAGGCTTATTTTTGCTCCTTAGTGAGAGTTGAACAAACTAGGTTAATTGTGGTTTAAAATGACTCTTTTTGGTCAGAGCAAACAATTGATGCCAAACAGCAGATCACTTCATAAATCTGAGGAAGAAAATTCAAAACAATTACGAGAAAAACTTTTTTCAAGAAATTACACATGCACGAGTAAAATTGAGTTTTTCAGTCCTCTTTTCTCAACAAAATTAATATATTAATAGTTAAATGAAGAGCTAATGCATTTGTGATTCAGATGAATTAAGTCAAACATTTATTGAACATTTATTGAACATTTGTTGTATTGTTATTGAGGAAAATTGTGTTATGATAATTATGATTATTGGTTTATTGCCAAGCCCTAATTTGATATATGCAGTACACTCTATTAGACAACTTTTTTACCACTAAATACAAAGTGTAGCTGAGGCTGATGCAATGTCATTAGTTTTGCAGTTATTTGGTTCTAAACAAAAGTACAGGACAAAGTACAAATCTTTGACCTGATGATGGTGCTAGATGAAAAGTTAAGGAATCACTGATAATATTACAATTCTTCCTGAGGGGGATACATTTCATGGCAATCCATCTACAGTAATAATTGTAAACCAACACATTGACATTGCCATCTGTAGAACAATGGCACTAACATGGACACATTTTGTAAATACAGCATACATATGTAAAGGAAACTTCTAATGTGTCCAAACCTTTCTGTCATGTTTGCCAGAAACATGTTTCAGCCTTCAGTCTTTTGGAGCTATTTTTTTTTAGCATATTGCAAAATTTGCATTGTAAAGTGTGCAACAGCTATTTTCTTTACCCTGACAGTACCAGTCTAGAATAAAACCAGCCACAACAGGGACACATATTTTTATTTTGTATCTTTGAAACTGTTTATCTTTCATGAACATACGTACATAAAAGCTTCTGGTTCTAACTCACCAGCAAACACTGTTGTATATAAATTTGGTACAGACATCCCACAACACAACAGTGTGTTCACATTTTACACCTAAGGTCCTAACCCTGAGCTTAGAATTTCATGGTGGAGAACAGCAGGTAACCGGTAATTACACACTTAAAAGGAGGATTGGGTCAAATTGACACATGTTGTCTCAAAAGTAATGATTATTGCTGTAAACAGATTAAAAACAAAACGATATACCCGCCTACTTAATAAGTACTAATGGCTGGAGCTGTTGCTAAACATTAAAAGTCAGAATAAAGAAGGACAGATCTGCAGAAAACAGAAAATTCATGGAAGTCATGTAAAAAAAAGCAGGTTGTTGCTGTTGTTGCTGCATTGCATTTGTCTTGTGTTTCTGTGCAGAGTGGAGCTTTCCGGTAAAGTAGCATAACTTTATGATGCGTCTTAATTTTCGCCTCTCTTTCTTGCATGCGCTTGCACTGTCTGTCTCTCTCACTGTTTCAACTAGATTACAGTCTGTCCCTGCACGTGTATCCGGAGATGCAACAGTTTCTATATCTGCTTTTCCACACAATATTTCCTCTGTGGTCAGTCTGCATTAATAAATCAGGTGGAGTAGCTATTTGTGTGAATTTCCATTCCCTGCTCCCACATTTTGTGCCTGTTTATTAAGAATGCCTTAAAGTACATATTGCATGAGACCAAACGCGGTATATTCCGTGGTGTTGCCTTTCCTCATTTCATTTCTCCAGCTCAAAACCCTGGTAGTCATTTGGTAAATATAAAAAGATAAACACAATTTGACAGTTTAGCGCATATAATGGGCTACAAAAAACATGCTGTGGGATAGAACTCTTCACTTTCAGCTATTAGTGAACATGTACTCTCAGTATAAAGATTTTACAATAACAATACATGCCCAATGGCAGACATTCTAAAATATTTTACAATATGATTTAAAAACATTAGCATTTGTGGAAGAGATGGTGAATACTGGTGTGAAAGCAGAACTTTATCGATGTTTTAAACTAATTCAAGCATTAAATAGACAGGTCTGATTCAATTGTATTGGTAAATCCTGTTAGGCTTAAGAGAAACGCTCTGGGTTGTGTTGAATAGGCATATAGTCTATGTGAGACTTTTAAAGAAAGGTTCTCATTTTATCAGTCCTTATGAGGCTGGTCCTGTTAGGGAAACCTTTCTGCTCTTTCATGCCTTGCTCATATCACCATGGCAACACACCAGCCCCTGCAGGCGTCTGCCAAATTGACAGTGTAAAACAGAGCGCACACATCCACCCATTCATCCAACCCCCTCTCTTTCTTTAGCACAGAGACACCGGTTATAGAGTTAAGTAGTTTATGTATATGCATCATACTAATCATTTATCAGCTGGTATAAATTATCATATGTTAGCTATAAAATCAATGATTGTTCCCCTTTTCAGGGGTTAATTTGTTGGAATTCAAGAGAAGTAAATTGGAATAGGTGTTGCTGACCAAAAGCCTTACCGGTTGAGATAGAATCAGGCGTAGGAGCAGGATCACAGTGTAGGTGGATTTAATAGACCCTTACCTGCAGGGTATACAGGCATTTTCAACAGTCGAGCTGTGATGTTAGTAAGCTGTTAGATAGCTGGAGATGACACACACTGTGACAGTTCACCACTGTCTCTCCACATAAAGACCATCACTTTCAGCACACAGCATGCATCATAAGATATGCTTTTTAGCATTACAAATCTATTATTTTTGACATTTTTTATTTAGATAAAATAGCAGAAAACCGAACGTGGATAATTGACTTGCATAAAAAATGCAATCAAAAATACAAAATACATGCCTGAAAATGTACTTTTGGATGGGATTCAGTGAACACCAAATGAACAGCGCAAGCTGTTTGAAGATCCCCCCCCCCCCTGATCTGTAAACTGTGAACTGATGGCCTGCAGTCTGCAAGCTCTTTTTAACCACAACTCCCACCGGACTTTAGAATGCCCAAATGCTCTGAGGCTATATATGATGCACATGTCAGTCTCAGCTTGTTTCCAGCGCAGCAAATGTAAGTCATTACAATTAAAATATGTTAGATTACAAAAGATTTTACATCGGAGATATCAGACTAAGTTAATTATATTCAATCTTTTTAACAGTAGCTGTCTCTTTTGAATTTGAAACTAGTTTTAAATGACATAAGAACATTGCAGACTTAAAAAATGCAGTTTCCTCATTCATTGATCTCATGTCTTTCCCCCTGTACAGTGTAGACTGAAACCGCTAGCAAATTAAAATTTAAGTTATATTTAAAATATTAAATATACTCCCAAGTATTTAATAAGAATAAAACTGGTAAAGCACAGGTAACATAAGGCTTCATACATGTGTTTATTCACATTATATTACTTAGTAACAGTCTGTTTTTTACTGAATAGGAACAAATCATTAAATTAACAGTGATTTATAATATGTTCTGGCGGATATTAACAGTAGCCCAGATACATTTCCAACTATTATTGTACACAGTGATTCAGTCATACCGTATGCTGTATACACATGAAAAGACATTTCCAAATATATGGTCATAACTGGTTGGATCTTCTGTGCTAAAGATTGAAATGATCTATGCTCATTAACAGTCCCCAGTGCAGTCTAATTAGCATGTAATAGGACACCAAATCCAGCACAGGAGGCTTGTTATTTAAGGATAAAGCTCATCTCTCATTTGAATGCATTTTTCATAAGCTGCTCTAATTAAGTTTCATTAGCATTATTAATTAAACATGAAAAGCTTCTCATTTCCTCTGTATCTTGGCGTGTACTTCAAAACAGCACAGAGTGACAGTTCACATGGTAATGGCAATCTCCATCATGATATCATATGTCCCAAAATATGATGTTAAAACCCTGCAAAATGTCTGTTCATGATATGACTGTCTGAGTCATTAAATAGTCTTTTCCAAAAAAATAATATCCAAAACAATTACATGTGTCAACCCATTTCCCCAATGCGACCCTGCGGAACCGACTCGTGCTTAAAAACATAGCTGAGTACCAGGGTACAAGTATAACAATGGGTGATTGAGGACAATGGATTACAAAAGCCTGCTGCTGAGAAAACTGCTAATCTGTTTTGCAGGATACCAGTTCACCCAGGATAACTCTGAAAGTCACAATTATTCATTCTCACTCAAAAGCTGAAGTACCATCATTCTGACCTTTTCAAAGACAAAACCTCTTGGAACCATCTTAACTCTGTTTCTCTGTCACTTGTAAATCATGTAGTGTTATATTTTTTACACTAAGCCTATCTGGCATAATGGCAAAAGCTGGCCTTGGTTTTAGCAAGCACAGTTTTTTTTCCATTGCCACTTTAAGAATGAATAATTTTGCACAAGCTGGCAAACCTTGACATTTATTTTCAAACCAGTATTTTCAATTTGGCCACCAGTTTGTTAAAACATTTCATATGCCATCTACAGAAACATCTACAGAAAGCCAGTATTATGGCTTGTGAAAAGAATTTTTACAATCACGACAATATGAATTTTAAAAAGTCAAAAATTTTTCACTGCATTGATTTTCCTAAGTTTGATGCACATTACCAACAGTTCAGCTAGTAATGACTGTTCACCTGCTGGTCACTAACTTTGTCTGTTTGCACTTTGCTATTGGCAGTGTACAGTGAGTTTATCAAAGCATTTTTGCTGAAAACAGCTGCCTGCTGTGGCTGAGACCTGTGAGACTGAACCAAATTGTAAAATGTGTTGGCTAAGAATCTAAAAACAATAAGTATGAACAGATTATAAATGTCTCTAGATCTGAGGGGGGTGGCAGAGTATGGTGATCAGTTTTGAGTATTTGTCACCAAGAGCAAAACCTTTACAGTAACACTGTATGTAATTTATCAATAATGAATTAATTACCTAAACACTAAAGACCTACTTATGATTTATGAAAACTCTCAATCTCAGAAATGATCAGTGTTAAGCAAATGTACAGCTCACATAAGAGAATATTTATGACTTTCTTTAATTTGGAATACATATATACCAGAAGTTATTGAAAGTGCCAACACTGTTTTTTTTATCATCTTTTCCATCCCATATCTCAGAATTAGTGAGAATACTACACACTAAAGAACACACTACCTCTATTTTAGATTGTCTGGGCTGGTTGTTGTACATGTCATGTGTGTGTTGTCTCTGTTGGAGTTACTGATTTTACGTTGTACTGATTACGTATAGCAGTTTGGCATGTCTGAGTGAAGCTATCTCTGGTCTTTTAACCTGAGCAAGTACCTCGTTTGACAACCTCAGGACCCTCCTGGCCATTCTGTTGTCTAGACAAGACCAAAGGCAATTTTTGCTCTGCTTTCCAGGCCCCCAGGCTTTGAGAACATCCTACCTGGGAAGATTAAATCGGTGAGACATCTCATGCCTTCTTTCTTATTTTATGGTCAAATAGATTGTATTTATTTATTTAAGAAACACATGTATAGCACTGGTTGAAAGGAAATTAATTAATTAATTGATTAATTCTGCTTTAGGTATTAAATTTGCCCATGGTGCATTTAAGGGTGGTGGAAAAATTGTCACAAACAGTGGCCAACAGTAAAACGTCTAATTAGCATGTATTTGTTTGATTAACTTACTATTAGACAATGCGAGACTCCACCAATTAATATAAGGTTTATGTTATGTTTATGTTAGCTGCAGTAGTTGACGTCTGGCTGCATGTCAGCAGTTGTGATTGCGAGGTGGGAAGATGCAAGTTTAAAAATGATCACGAAGTACAGTCTGGAAATTTATTATAAAGTGTCTCCTTTCACCATAATTAGTTTTCCTTCATGGATTATTCATGTTTACCTCTCAGTGGTGCACCTATGTAATAGCTTGGCTGGAAAGACTTTATTTGCAGAAGACAGAAGTCCAGTACTTTTTTCCACCCAGGTTTTTGGATGTGAATGTGTAAACAGCCTATATGTTCCCTTATTCAGAATATGCAAAGTCATTCACATGTGGTGAAAAGAAAACCTCCTGTGTCCAAATATAGCATTGCCTCACTCATTAAAAGATCTATTTTCTATCAAAGAAATTGTTTCAACACTTTTGGGTCTTAAAGTATATTTGTTGAGGTCTTAAAAGTTCTTAAACTTGAAAGGTCTTAAACTTGCAAAGGGAGACACTCCATACATACTGTATAATGAGGAATGTAACCATTTTATTTATCTCACCTACCCCTAGTAAGTCCAGCTAAGATCAGCAGTCTCTTTTCAAAGAGAGACCTGCCGGTCAATGGCAGAACATTTACAAATATAATACACTTTTTTGGATTAGAAGAATGACTGAATTTAATGTATGTATGTTTTATATGTTACTGGATACTTGAATTTCCCTTGGGATCAATAAAGTATATACTGTATCTATCTATCTATCTGAAAGAGCATGAGAAACTAATAAAGTTAAAGTAAAACTGAAAGTGTAATTCTCCTCACTTTTTGTGTAAAGAACATTGGCGGCCTTAACTGTGTTTGACCCATTTAAATTGAAACAGGCCACTCCCTCCAAAGGGCGAATAAAATAATTCACCCACCCAATAAACTTTTTTTATTCAATGTGCATAGAGGGTTGCAGCATTCTCTTACACCAGGTATTATAAAAATATAAATTGATAAGAGAGAGAGAGAGTGAGCTCGTGTGGATGAGCGAGAGGGCGGCTGAATATGGACAGAAGTGTCAACATGATGTAAAAGCTTTCTTTGTTCATGAAACCTAATATTACTCTACAGTTCTATGGTTTATCCGTGAAGTGTATGAATTACATTGCAAACTGGAGTCTAGGTGTTACCTCTCCCTCTGCACCTCCTTGCAGTTCCCATGCATTCGTGTGGTTGCTGTGGCAGCTTTGACTCAAGTCTGCTGACGTGTGCTGTCCATTCAAATGGATACAAAAAAACACGAGTTATTTTATACATTAGACTCCTTCACATAATACATTTGTATGAATTTTTAACAGTAGGTGTTTCTGTAATACTAGGTCCAGTGGGGACCAATGAATTTCCAATTCATTTCTTGTGTTGGCAAAATAAAGACAGCACTTGAGTTGGTCACACATGTTTAACTGTGTCTGTTCCTTACTGTTCCGCAGGTATGTAAAATATAGTGTAAAGATGCTCAGATCAAGTGTACAAACTACTGAGATGTTAGATAAGTGTTCTTCTAGATTTGTGAGCAATATAAGTGCTCAAATACAGAGTTTGAACAGTTTGTGTCAAGTGTATCTTCAAGCAGAGCATTCATTGTTGTCACGCCTAGCTAACATGCGATGTAGATGTAAACCTTTTTTGTAAAAAAACTTTTTAGTTTGTTTTACATACACTATGACAGTAACAAGGTACAGGAGAGTATCCTTGTGTGTATCTAATTTCGAGTTCACCAGAATCTGTGAAAATAGACTGAGTTTGTGGGAGTTTGTGTTTTTGGCGGTCACCACCTGATTTTGACTCTTGTAAATACACTTGCGTAGTTCAAAAGCAGAAGGGACTACAAATAGAAATTACTTATTGTTGTTTAATTGTTAAATGTATCATTTCATGTGTTTTGATGTTGCAATTATGCAATGTAAATAGCATTTCACAATATAGCATTCAGTATTCACAGTATCTTAAATATTGTTAGCGGCAATGCTGGTATTTGGAACAACAGCGTTAGAAGGAAAGTAAACTATACTATTTAGGAGTTAAGTTCAGTTTAATGTTTATGAGATACACATGATGTGATTGAAAGATGACTAATTGTAACTGTTGGGATATAGCCCTGTGCCATTCCCGTGCCTCTCTCCGACTACAGCAACAACACCGCAGCTAATGTAATGCAGCCCACTAACACAACAAACAATCGACAGAGCATAGACTTCAACACAAACTGATTTTAACCTGCAAGAAATGATGTACAAAGCAAATGTGGAGCGATTTGTTTATACCAACCTACAGTGATGCAGGGCAGGAGCAGCCAGCTAGGTTCCATCAGTGTTTGCTTTGTAACGTTCAATTAAGATTTATTGTCATTTTACCAATAATCAGGTACACAGCTTTTCCATCATCTCAGTCCCTGTAACGTACGTGAGCCAGATAATATTTAACAATAATGAAGCACAATGCACAGGACAACAACACAGTGGAAGAACTAACGTTATTCACTACAGTAAAGTTACTTACTGCCGACTAACTGTTACAAAGTGTGGCAACAATCTCATTTATAATATTCAGTCTCGCTCTCTAACAAGGTTTATTATCATCTAAAACATTTAGCTGTGCTCGCATTGCAAGCCTCCGGTGAAAAATACACAAATGATAAAGTTAGTTACTGAGGAGCAGACAGGCGAGGTCCTGTTTCAACAAGCCAATGTATTGTTAGCAATTTAAGATATTCAACATTTGGGAGAATCCATTAGTAAGGTAGGATGTACCGTTAGTAATTTAAGATGTCTTAACCCTTTATAACATTCAACATTTGGGAGGACCCATTGCACTATTATGTTTGATACTACTCAGAAAGTGGAAACTGAAAACTAGGTTAGCTTTAGGACTGATTCCCACTACATGTTCCACTTTATGGTCCCAGATGTGGTGTTGGCAAATAGTGAGATTATTAAAACTGACTGGAAAAAGTAGTCCTGTGACCTCAGCACACCGTTACCCTGTGATTTGAATCACAACTTGAGATAACATGGGGAGTGCTCAAATCACAGATGGGAATATGCAACGCCTAGCAATGTTGACCCCCCAGCTGAACAGTATGTATGATTATGAGTATGTATGAGTACTGTATGATTGTTGGAAATGAATTACCATAACAAACTATTATTAGTTTAGTTTACGAACAGAGGTACTGAAGGATTTTTGACTGTATGACCAAGTTTAAATCAGCAGAAAAAAACTCAAAGGACTTTCACTACTGAGCTACACATTACAGCCAAATTGTAAGGCTTACCAAAAAGTCTGTTTTATATAAAGTAAAGGTATGCCCTACTTGAGCTTATGCAAAGGTAAGGCTGACCAGTCATGAAGTACAATGTACAATGGTGAATGAGAGACTTCCTAAAGAATACTTGGAGAAAGAGTAATGCTTCAAACAAACCCATTTAGAGCAGTGGAGCAGCAGTTTTCCTCCCTGTGTGATATGAACCCACTCTAGGGTATTTTCTATAGATAAGAGGGCATTTTCTGCTCCAGCGCCAGTTGCACTATAGTTGAACTAGTCAACTCTGAGGATATAAAATCTCAAATCAAACAGACAAACTTGTTTACAATGTAGCTTCAGACATCACGATATGTCCAAGTCATAGTCTATGGTTTTGGAACAAAGTACTGGACTCAAATTCTTGCAACATCAGCATTTTTACAATTGCTGTTCTAGAGTGTTTTTGACAGTCAAGGGGTATACATGAATATGCATGCCTAAATAAATGGTATTCCACTTTAAATGCATAGTTTATGTTTTATTTCACATCATGTTGTCAAGTATTCCTCAAGGAAAAGAAATAGCCCAGTACGTAAAATGAAAGAAGTCCCAATGGTAAGTCTAATTAAAATTTGGAGGCCAGATGTTTTGCCTTCTCTCTTTTCCCCAAAGTATTCTATTGGCAGCCTCCAGCCTCTGTATTTTTCAAGAAGCTATTTGGAGCCACAATAAAGCAAGAAAGATTCTTTCATTTTCAGCCAGTGGATACTCTTATATAGATGTCATTTGCTGAATGTTTTTCATTAAAAAAATGCCCTATATGACCACAAGGGTATACACTTTTAAAGGCTTGCTCTTATATTATGTATTTTTGCTTTATTACCAACATGGTCAACATGAGTGAAAACAGTGGATTTATCTTTTTTTGGATATATGCCATGTTGTCTCCCACTGAGGAGAGGAAACCAATAACGCATTTAAATGGTATAACCATTAGTTACACAAGATAGCACACCAAGGCTTTTGTTCATTGAGAATTGGAATTTATGAATAGCTAGAACTATTTGTTTCACCTTTTCGCAGTCATAAAGATTTGATAATGTGTAATACATTGAAGTTGAGGACTAATCGAGCTTCTCTTCCATTTTGAAAAGCACAAGAAGGCATCATGGATGGTAGATTTAATACCACCTATGCACTTATCAGCCTCCTATCAGTTTCCATAGTTGTTCAGAAATTAGTTCCTTCATTAGTATCCGAACATTAACTCAAATGATGATACCGGGGTGAATGTACTTTCTTCATGTATAGTTATTTTCCATGAAAAGGATAAGCTTAATCAAAATGTATAACTAGTGGCATACATTTCGTTTCAGCATTAGAGGGGAGAAAGAAGTGAAAGTCTGGGGATCCACCCACAGGAATATTTGACAGTTGAACACTTCATTTCCTGAATTCTGGTGATTTTTTGGGACCAATTTCTGTCTTTTTAGGAATAATTATGATGGGAATGCCTTTTCTTTATGTAAAGGGAAAAAATGCATTGCTTTCAAATATGTATTCACCTGTATATCTATTTTTGTCATTAAATATCATCCCTGCTGAGTCAACACATGTAGTGATGATATCTTCCCTCCTCTTCTGTGTCTTTTGTCAAAGTAGGCCTCTTTGAATGTGCATGTGGCACATCAGTGTTTTCACATCAATGATAAAGTAATTGATTTATCTAATTTACAAACCCCTTGACTATACTGTATTACAGCGAGTTTTCTGCTAATGTTCAAAACACATTCAAAATATATTCCAACTATCTGTGTTCTCTGACATTTCGAGAATACGGTTGAAAAATTTTGAGAAATGTCATAATATTACATGGATAAAGTTGTAATTTAGCGAGAATAAAATTGTTGTTTTGTTTTTTGGATCTATCTGCCCTATAGGCCTTCTCTGCTGTGCATTAATCTATGTTGTTATTGTTGTATCCCCCTGATAGACAATCTGACAGATACAGAACCCCATTTGGGACAGTAGGGCTACTCGATTATAATGCAAGAATCATAGTCACGATTACTTTGGACATAATTAAAATCATGATTATTAACACAATTATTGACTGACTTGGGAAACATCATGCATTCATTGAACTTGAAATTTAATGCTTCATTTTTTAAAAATGATTATGTATTATCCAAAATAGCAGATGAAATAGGAATCAAATATCTTTAACTTTAAACAGCATCTTAGAGCCAAGACAGCAACACTGTGTGCACAAGTGGAGCAGCAAGCGGAAGGTAAAGTATTTGAGTTAACGACAACTCGTTACGTTACATAACGCTGAAAGTCAACAGTGGTGTTCCATTGGTAGATGCAGTTACTGAAACTAACAGTGAGAAAAATATAATCTGGTAATGCGTTAGAAGGCAGGAGCTCTTTGTGTGAATATTTTACAAGCACAAACCAGGTAAATCAGGGCTTAACAAACCTGGTTTAGGCATTCATAATATGTAAAGCTATGAATAGAGGAAAAGTTTGCTGGCCGCTAGGCTAATTTTTTGCAGTGTAAAATACCATAGGCTGAAGCTAATGATGATAACCATGAATATCAAGTTGTAACTCCGTCATCTCAGCTTGAGCTGTAGTAAACATTCAACAGCCTGCTTAGAGGGAACAGGGTGTGCTGGATTTACTGTATAAGACAAATCAAAACAAGTGTCATTGCGAAACAATTAAATTTCAATTAGTTGTGCGATGCTCTTTATCGGAGATGGAAAATGAAAACTAGCTGAAAACTCTACTGATCAGGTAGAAATCTCACCACCAATTCACACAATTCTTATCTCTACCACCCCTGTTAAAGTGCAGCCACTTTAGTGGAAAGCATCCTAAAGTAGTGAGACCATGCAAAGGTGTCCCTAAGCAAGGGGGACGCAGAGACAGCAGCGATACAAAGCTACCGGTCAGAGAAAAGACACACTGGAGTACAAACTTTTTACAAGTCCAAATCACTGTAGATTGAGTTCCATGGAACACATCCTGTTGGCCTGGAGGAAATGCAATGCTACCAAGTTGACCAATCACAGTTCTTGTGGTCCTCGTCGCCATGGCTTGTAGTTAGTTTTTTGGGGAGGTGCACATCAGAGTTCAGGGCTACGTGAAGGCGAATGAATCAGGTTTTAGTCTGGTTTACTTAGTATCTCTTAGTATTACTTAGTATCTCTCTGACAGAAGTTTACCTACTCTACTGGAGGATTTTTTGTGCGATTCCTCTTTACTGTCTTGTGATGTCCCCCTCTCGCGTTAACGTGCTGCGTTAACGTGAGACTCCTATCGGGCGATAAAAAAAATATTGCCGTTAATCTATTCTCAAAGTTGGGTTGGGAGCTGGGTCTATACTACGCAAGCTAT
>JAPMOB010234772.1:0-17773 GCA_029875015.1 Lepomis gibbosus | reverse complement strand
GTCAGAGTAAGTGAACATACCTGTGTAGCCTCCTTGCCTTCTCCAGCACTTCAAACATGTGTTCCTGAAAGACGTCCAGTCTCCTGTACCGGCCACGGTCCACGTTCATCCTGATGACATCAAAGTTAAGCGGTGGTTTCTCAGGGGCGACTGGATCCACAGCAGGAATCTCAGCTAGTGAGTCACTGTAGCACCGGCCTTCTTCATCCTGGTGGCTCAGCACGGACACAAACAGGTTCCTGATCAGCTCTCGCACCAAAGCTCCCACAGCAGGAGGCCCAAAGTCCTCACCTCCCTCTTGCTGCTTGCGTGTCTCCAGCAGCACCCGGTGCAACACCAGAGCATCCCGATAGATCAGAGACTCAGGTTCATTATACATGCAGGCATTGTTGAACATGAGAGCGAAGTCCTCCATCAGGGCGTCGACATCTTGGTAACGGCCGGCCACCATGTGGCTACGCACGCGCTCCATTTCAATGGGTTTCTTTATGGTAGCATAGTAGTCAGGCAACTCAGCACGAGACGGCAGGCGGAGGAAGATTGTGCTTAGACGTCGACCTCGACGGTCAGTGAAGTTTCGCACAGCATCATAGAGCTCATTTAACCTCTGCTGGAGAGGAGTGAGGTATTTGGACTTCTTTGGAGAAACACCACTTTTTCCTGAATCAAAAAAAGTTAAAATTTTTACAGTTGCCACTGGATGGATGACAATTAGTGACAGGCTCATGCTAGAGGAAAGATCATAAGAATAACAAACAAAGGATTTCTTCCTGCAGGGACTGTAAATGTGTCATGGCTGTAAATACTATTATGTATGTTGAACAGGTCAGGATATATGCACAATCAAAAGTTGAAAAGTTGACCTGACAGTGGCACAAGTGAAAGCGTCACAGTGTGTCCAAGTGCAGTTGCAACCATCTAACGGTAATACAGTTGTATGTGCTGCCTTAACAAAGAATAATAAGCAAACATAAAGTTTACTGTTGTAGCTTAGCAAGTACTCAACTGTTGAGTAATATCCTATACCACAATGAAATAACCGAAATCCTGCAGTGCTTCAAAGGTTAGAAAATTATATAATATTGTAGTACATTTCGTTAGTAATGTAAAGTGTATCCAATTTGTAGTAAATGGGCTAAAGCTAAAGCATATAAAAACACTGATGTGGAAAAACTTACTTAGTTTCAGTTTTGGAGATCCCACATCTTCTTCTTCAGGCGGCGGTCCCAACTCCTTGCGCTTGTCCTTCAGTATCTTCTCCAGAATATCAGCATCATTGTACACCTACGTAAAGTCCCCAAGAATTAGAAGAATTAGAAGAACATAGCTCATGCCATGATTATTTTGCATTCAATAATGGTAAAGATTAACTGTCTACCTGAGATCCTTCCTCGTTGTAATGCCGGGCGTTACGGAACATCACCCTCATGTCTTCCATCAGTGCGTCCTCTGTGGTGTACCGTTCATTGCGGATGTTGTGCTCGATGGTCTTCAGGTCCATCGGCTCAAGGATGACCTTATAATAGTCAGGGTAGTCTTTCTTGGATGGTTTGACCATAAACAGATCACAAAGGCGGCGATTGGTGCCCGCCTCCCGAGCCTCAGTCACCGCGGCGTATAAGGCCTTCATTCGGTTCTTTTTTATATTTTTTTTGTGGCTTAAAAAGAATCACAGCACAATATGAATGAGCCAGATTCTTCATATTTAAGAGAAACATACATACATATATATATACATTTACACACACATATAAAAGCCTGTATACCTTTTCCTCTTGATACTCCCTGCATCAGATGACAGAATGCTGTCTCCATCCTCATCGTCTCTCCTCAGAAGTTCCCTCTTTTTCGCCTATACAAACAGACCGATCAACAGACAGGCAGAAAAACAATTACACTCTCTGACCCATTTCTGCAAGATGCTACATGGTCTGTTTCAAATTAAGGCTAATTTCTTTCATTCTTGGCCTAACTGGAGTGAAAACATCTTCCAGTGTAACCTGATGTCAAAAGAGAACAGAGATCCATACCTGCATGATCTGCTGCAGCCTAAAGGCCCGTTTGTAAATGCTTGAGTTAGGCATGTTGTAGCGCTTTGCATTCTCAAACATCAGAGTGAGGTCAGCGTCCATCTGCTCCACACTTTCATACTCGCCATTCTTCATCTTTGCCCTTAAAAAAATAAACAAACCATCATCAAAAGTGTTCATAAGTGTATCACTAATGTTTAACATTCTGCCTCTCAACATATCATGTGAATCTACTGATTGGCCATTCCTTACCTGATCTGCTGCAGAGAGATGGGCTGTTTGATCTGCTGATAATAGTCGGGATATTCCCTGCGAGAGGGCAGTTGCTGGAAAGGCTCAGAGAAGACCTGGCCCTGGCTGTTCCTGGCACCCCTCACGGCTTCATACAGCTGGAAGATTGGGTTGCTCATTTCCATACTAGAACTCTGACTCTCAGCCTCTGACTCTCCCTCGTCATAGCACACAGATCCTGCAAACATTTAAGTGGGACAACTGTTATTCTTTCAAAACAAAATCTAATGTAAATATCTCTGCAGCCTAAAGCGCTGATACTTGCCTGAGAGCACAGGGTCATCCTCGCTCTCTGAGCCATAGTGAAGAGCTACGCTGACGCCAGAGAGTCGCTCCCCCTGGCCAGACCTGCGATTCCTGAATAGCAACAGCAAAGACAGAAGTCATACACCAAGTATATCTTGAAACAATTGGTTTCCTGTGAGGCAATAATTTGCTAATTTGTATTTGGGAAAAAATTACAATGGAAATGATGCAACTGTTGTTTAATACCTGATGCGAAGACTAGATTTAGTGGGTTCAGCGTGCTCAAGTTCAGTCTTCCGCTGGATGAAGACTTTCTTTATGGTGTTCGCATCCTATACAATAAGAGAACAATTGTTCATATTTAAGATGGTGCATCTTTATGGAGGCATCTTATAACTAAAAGAAAATCAAGAAAAAGGTGTTTACCTTGAAAACCTGAGATCCTGGTTCATTATAAGTTTTGGCATTTTTGGCCATCAGGTCAATGTCCTTGGCCATAGCATTGACACTTTTATAATAACCAATCTATGAAAATAATAAGAATTAGTGCTGGTTATAATAAAACATCAAGAAGTTCTGACATGTGAATTTTAAGAATGATGCACAACAAAGCAATTGGTCAGCAAGTAAAGTGACTACCTGTATTCTCTGAGCGATCATTCTCAGATCTATTGGCTCCTTTATGATGGCATAATAGTCAGGATAATGCTAGGAAAGACAGTCAGGCATGGAAATGTAAAGAATGTGAAACCATTTCCGGATATACCATTTCAAGTTCAAAGAGTCTTCAAGGACCTACCATTTTGGAAGGCATTTTCTGGAACAGTTCACTGACCAGACGCCCTGAGGGATCAGTGTGTGACACCACAGCCTCCAAGAGTTGCTCCAACACCTCCTTCAAACTGCCAGTTGGAGTCTTAAAAAATTAATATTCATAATTTAGTTCTCCCGTAGCATGATAGTCCATGTTCTTTATTACAACACACACAAATGACTACAAAAAGCATATATCTACTAGTGGTCGACTGATATGACTTTTTTTAAATAGCCGGTGTCAATATTTAGAGAGCAGGGCAGCTGATGGTCGATATATAATGTGGATATCAGAACAAAGACAAGCCGTTAAACCAGATTTAGGCCCAATTAATCGGTCTAACAGTAAAATCTACTTATCTCCGGCACTTAAAAACATTGAAAATAGATGTTTTATTCAGTAAAAACAAACCAACTTTTTTTAACCATGCAACACCCATAGGTGGAGTTCATAAATAACAGTCATACGAGCAGGCAAGGCACCTCATCAATACATCTTATGAGAAAAAGAACTTACCTCATCTTCAGTTGACATTCCTGGATTATCTATAATATCATCACCATCTTCATCATCCTCATCTCCGTCCCCGGGCTGCACAAACTCGGCCCTTGTTTGCAGGTATACCTCCCATAGCTTGCACGCGGCATGATACTCCTCACTGTCACGCTGAATTGTTGAACGAGACAAAGGAATGTAGAATTGACACGGGAATTTTTAAAAATAGGGCATAACAAAAAAATGTCCAGTTACAATAAAATACAGGGATAGAAATACTATACCAATACTTTCTCCCTACCTTGTAGAAAGATTTGGCATTGTTGAACATGAGCTGGAAATCTGCAGTAAGCTGCTCCACGTCTGTATAATCTTCTGACTTCAGTTTATACTGAATTTTTGTCATATCAATTGGCTGGGACACCACTTCATAATAATCAGGCTGATTCCTTAAAAGAACAAAACAGATCAGACGTCACTGTGATCTCCTTATGCCTGCATTAGCTGCCCTGCAAGACCCACCCACTAGTTTGACTATCAAATCTCAATATAACATGTGCAGTTTATGAAAGGTTAATATCCATGTTAACTGCAAGGGGTACCTTGGACAAGTCTACCCACAATCTTTCCAGTAATAAGGCATTTATGTCACAATACCTTCTCTTTGGTACCCTTAGGAAAACTTCACAAAGTTGCCTCCCTTGTTCATCCTTGTGGTCCCTGACAGCGTTGAAAAGCTCATGGCATACAGCAATCTGGAGGCAAAAAGTAATCAGAATCTTTAATACATGTTAAATTGTTTACTAATGCACACATTAAGTACGAGAAGAAATCGTGTTATTTCAAGAAAACAAATCCTGATGCAACTAGTACACTATACAATAAAACATGTGCATTTACCGTATCTACAGGAGCAACATTGGATATTCTTCTTCTTTTTCTGCCACTTCCAGGAGTAGAAGAGGAGGTATCATCGAGGTCTCCCCCTCCACTGACACTGCTGGAGGGTGAGGTGGCTCTTCTCCTCTTGGAGCTGGCTGACATCGTTGGCTGGTTTAACAACAGGCTAGCCCGCTAGCTACAAAAATAAAAAAGGGTTAAGCTTTCGGTGGATTTTGGCCCGATTAACACGCCATTAACTTATGTTAAAATGAAAATTTGTCGTCCATCGAGCCTTTCGCAGCAAAGCTTAGGCTAAAACTGGAACAAGAGCAAACTCGACCGGTTAGCTTTAGCACCGCTCAGATGTATGAAACAAAGCCAACAGTCGAGCGGCTGTTAGCATCTTATCCTGGCTGGCTTTTCGCTTTCCCACCAACTGAGCAAAGCAAAAATATTTTAAAGTTAACAGAAACCAAATGCAAGCTGGGATAAATAAACAAAAAACACTTTCGAAAACTTATCTTACCCAAAACTCAGCAAAGGTTGCTGTAACGTTAGTTCCCTGAGCAATATGTGTATCGGCTAGCTGCTTAGCCAGTGTTGTTTGAAAACTCCTACCCGGAAGTTGAGGTTGTATTGTGTTTGTTTGTGGAGAAGGGAATCACCACTCCAGGCAATGCTGCACCCTTCAGGACAGGAGGAGTAATGCAACTAATATGTGTGCCATATTGGAATATTAATAATAGTAAGCCTACAAGAGTGCGCCTATTTTTTCCATAAGTATAGTTTGTTAAGGCAGAATATATAAGTGGTCTGTTAAACCCTATACCACTAATAACAATGATAACATTTACCAAACACAGGTTTAAAAAATGTTAAGAGGAAAACCTAGGCTATTTAGAGGTTCTGGCAACTGTGAGATGAACACATAGTAAAAAAAAATGTTTATGATTCATGATGAGCCTGATGAAGCACAGAGCAAACACGTCGTAGGGCCTATCAGTGTTTAATTTCCTGCACCTCTGACTGGAGCAGGCGAGTTAAATGAGTTAAAAACTACTGATCAAACAGCTGTGTTACTAGCGTATATATAAAGGCATGCAGACATGTGCATGCAGACCAGTGGTTGAACAATGTTTAGTAGCCTAATGTACACATTTGAAGTGTTGATAGAGCTTATAGAGTCCATGAATCTAAAGTTTTACATTCAAGTTGAATTCCAGTGTCATATAAAACGTGTTTATTTAGATTTAATTTAGTCTACAAATGCACCTGTTAAAGATGAGCACAATCAGAGTCACAATCAAAGTATTCTGCCTTTGGTTGTCATCTTGAAAAAGGTAAACATGTCTTCAGCAACAGGCCTGAACCGAGACTTCCAAAATGTCAAAGACACAAAAAGCTACATAAGTTTAAGTTCATGTGACTTAGTTTGTCATTTGTACAGGTAGGCCTACAGAGCACAAATAAGTAGGCCAATTATATATTATCTCATTTAAAAAAAGGGAGACAGACGTTGTATTAAAGGAGACTCTGCACAGCAGGCACATTTACTGTAATGTGCGTGTATATGGCTGTATCGGTGCATGTGCATGTTGATGAGTTAGTAATTGTAAGGTGTGTTTTGGAGAGTGGGGAGAGGGGTTGGATGGTTAAGGGATGGGAATGATCTGCTGTACTGCAGCCATTCAGCATGTGGTAGGCCGCATTCAAGCTCACTTTACCTGAGAATACTCCTACAAAAGGCTAAAAAAAATTAAAGGAGGAACACAAAGAACATAAAAGTTTTACATTAAAGGTTCACCAGGCGATGTCCTCACCTTTTTATGTGTGATTCGTGGACAATGATAAAGACCCTCATAGAAAGGGATGACAAGAACACATCACAATGTGTTGCAACACAAATAGTTCAGCAATAAAACTTCTGGTATTTTTTATCACTATAGTTTTGTTGTGTTTTGTTGTTAGCCTAGGCAGTCCGGGCCCCACCCCTCTACACCTCCGATGGGCCGGTACCCGTGACAGCCAGTGTCCAGGTGGACTTTGGGAAGGGCCCCGTGAGCGGTGATGCTGAGAGAGAGAGAGTGAAGCAGGGCGTTGCCCCAAGATTAGTGGAAAATCAGAACATTATATTTTCCTGCAAGTGTATTTTAGGCCTACTGACTTAAAAAACACTCCTCCTACATTCTGCGGCATATTTTCAGCATGAACCTTGAAGGCTTTCATTTTATGGCTACACACCGCTTGCGTGTGCCTTGTCAGTGCTTTTATGATTAATTATTCACAGTGACACGTTATGCCTGTTTCAAAAAAGCCTCTCAAATTGTCTGCATAGGCTAGCCCGCGTACTCTCATCTGTAACAGCAAGAGCGTTATCAACTGTGCCGCAGGACGCTTTCAGGAAATAACAAACAGATGTAGGCTACAAAAAGCTGCTCAGATATAACACACGGTGGCTCGACTATCATAAGGTGAATCGCAGATCACGTTGTTAAGAGAACAGTGAGTGATTTGGTGCTGCACTACGTCCACAGACGTCTGGTTTTCTTGACGTCAGGAGGAGAAGTCTGAGCGCACCCAGCGCTGCGCACAAGCACAGCAACCACATCGCTCCCAGAGGGAAGGAGAACACATCACAGCTACAGATCGCCATTTAGGTATGTTTTCCCCCCAGTTATATATTCACCGAAATGCATCATCAATCGTGCAGTTTTTTCTGTCGGCGTACAACTTGTAAAGCTTTTAGTGCGCTTCCACGTCTGCAGCCCCCTGATTTAACCCAAAGATGCGGGCTTCCTTTGAATGCCATACCCTTGAGCGCTGCAGTACCTACGGTTCGCACACCCACACCGCCTTTTCTTTCTTGCATGATCACCAACACGAAAATCGAACTCATTTCAGTATTTCAGACATATTGCATCGGCAAAACGTTTTAATTTCTATTCAACCTCCAGTGTGTCATTCACGCCCTGCAGCCTTAATGCAAAACATGTTTCTCAGCGGAATACAGTTTTCATTTGACCAGAGCTCTTGTAGTCAATTTGTAGAGTTTTTTTTAATTCTTCAGAGCACCCTAATTGCGTAAAGCTTCAGATTTTAAATATAGCACAGGTCCCCCAGCTGGTATCTGCCTCTACTGACCATGCGTTTGTTTTTGAGACAGTATCTGTTTATTGCGAGTCTCTGCTGCACCGTTTGCCCTACTTTCAAGCTGTTATTTGTTGCTATTTATTGTTGCTTGGCCGCTTGTCAGCAAAGAAGTCTGTAATTGTTGCGGGTTGTTTTTTGTTTTGTTTTTTTGTTGTTTTTGTTTGTTTTGTTGTTTTTTTTTGGGGGGGGCAGTCATACCCTCTATCAGCATGCAAGTTAATATTTAATATTTTTGTTCTTATTTATTTGTTAGTATATATCCTGCTACTATCCTGTCTTCTTGTCATCCAGTCGAATCAAACTTAGTGGTGAGCAAGCAAGAGCTGCAACAACCAAAACACTTAATCAGGAAAATCAATGCTTTATTTAATGGCTGAAGGTTTTATGCAACAATCACATCAGTCAGCCAAACTGTAATGGACATAGGTATTAAACTGATACAGAGGCAGACTATCTCTGGCAGTCTTAATAGCCTACTCGTACTTAACTAAATAGTGCAAGAGTACCTACCCATTGATTGCTGTGTAATATTTATCTAGATTAGAATATGTGGTGGGTCAAAACGTCATTGCGCATACTCTAAATTTAATCATGTTTTTTTTTTTATTCTGCTCTTTCTGCTCCAGCTGTAGTGTGGCGAATCCGATCAGCATTGTAGGATGCCTCTTGGAGAGGATGGAAATGGATGGAAAAAGAAGACATCAGACATCAAAGAACATTATGACTTCAAAGAAGTGCTGGGAACGTAAGTTGCACTGACAGTTTAGTGCTGTTGTCTGAATTACCAGTGGGGCGAAGTGGGCAACTGCACCAGTGGCCCCTGACCCTCACAGGTCCTGAACACCTCAGCTTGGGTCAGTTTTTCATGTATAATTTTAGCTCCATTTGCACTGGTTCCATTTTCCTCCACTGTGTTGATTTGGCTGCAAAAGTGTCAGCAGTGAATGCCTCCGACCCTTTAAATTGAATGTAAAGCTATCAGTATTACTAAATACCGAAATGTTTTTGTGTGTATTGGATGAACTGACCCTTAAACGTGGGTTAGTATAGAAGCCTTGTCTTAGAAGGTGCCGCTTGTCAAATCTATTCTTTGTTGTCAGAAATTGTGTTGTTCTTACAAGAATCACATTGTGTTTAAATCAAATGACCACAAAAACAAACAGCAAGCACGGGGCCAGGGTGAGTTCCAGCACTTGTTTTTTTTTCCGAGTTTGAGGCAAAATAGAATGAAGCTGCCATGTGCAGTCTGCAGTGTGCACTGTAATTGATAGACACATGCACAATTCACAGAGTTGGAGAAACTGAGGGGTCAAAAGGGGGCTCACCACTCATTTTTTTCCCCATCAGTCTGTGCTGTCAGAGCTGCAGTCTCTCAAGAAACATGACTGACCTTATGGAAGTGTGTGTCACTTGCGCCTATTTTGACTCAGACTTCACCTGTTCTCGGCCACTGTTGGATGCTGACTCAACTATTTCACAATTGCCTAAAAGTATATTTTAAAAAATGCATTTGCCCCTTTCTTCTGAGCAGTAGGTTTTATGGATTGACTGATGAAAGTCAATAGAAAGTCAACAGCAGAATATCTGAAGACAAAAGCATTACAAAATTAACTCATTCAAGTTTTGGAAACAGGTTGCAGGTTTCCAAGTTGGTGTTAATTACAGACAGTTTGCTGCAGACATTTTTGCTGACCATGAGTTTAAAATGACAATGCTGGAGCCAGAGCTGCAGTTTTGTATGTGTTTAACATATATTATATTCAACGATGCGTGTACAGACATGCATGGTTACATTATGATTGTATGTTTGTTAGTTATTGTTCCTGCCTTGGACATTACATCAGTATTTGTGAACATGAGTAACTCTACTTGAAATTTATCACTAATCACTTGGATCACTTGGACAGCTAATGGCTCATTCACACATCATTCAACACAAATATATTATAATATAAAGCACCAATCACTGATCGAAGCCCCTCCTGCAAAGCCAGTGTAGTAATATACATGTGGAATGCACATGTCTGATTTCACAGAGGTGATGATATTTTGGCAGTCTGGCCTTCATATTAGCTGTTTTCTTGTTGTGAGGTGATTAGGAAGAGTCCTGAATGGATGCAAGGCTGTTGTCAGGGAACAAAAAATGTTCTCTTTGTATGAAAGCATTGAAAGCTCATGTCTCATCCTGCAATTATAATTCTAACAAAATTGAGTGGTTCTTTCTTATTGCCCACAAGTTATACCTAATCAAATTATGATACAAAAAATAATGAAACCTGTAATGCTTTAATATAACCCATCTGTCTCTCAATGTGTCAGAATCAGCTTCACCTTCCTGTTCTCGTATGATGGTTTACTGGTGTGATGTGAGAGACAGTCTTAATTTCTTAAGTGACCAACAGGACGCATATGCTTAGCATAAAAAGAAAGATCACATAAACCCAGTCCTTCAGCTGCTGCCTAAGATTTGTCTGGAAAACCTTTAAAGCTGAAGTTAAACTCATCTACGCATGTGATGTGGTCTGGTGGAATCCTATATTTCCTGTTGCCCTTACACTGACCCTGATTACATTAGTCTGGAATCCAAACTAGATAATATTTACAATTAGATTTGGATTTAATACACTTTTATTTTGTAATAAACTGCAAAATTAATCTTCAACCAGTGGTGTTATCTTGCAGTCAGTAATGGTCAGGGATGAACTCACACAGACCTGTGACCGCACTCTCCAGGGGAACAGGATTGAGCCCAGATGGTCGGATGGCACCTCTCCACTCCCCAAACTATGTACAAGTGACCTAGCACACGTCCACCTGTGATGACACGAGTGTGCCATATGGAGGGTGGTTGTTTTCTTTCTTCTTGGAATCACACCTGCTTCCCCAGAGAGGCTGCACAGAATCGGATTTTAATGATGGCGCAACTCTGGTTGACATCCAAAAAAGTGAAATAGCAGTGGGTAGATGATGAGGCTGTCTGGTAATGTCGAGTGCTGTAGGAGGACATCAAATAAGAGTCAATCAGCCTGTGTCAAGGCTGTGCATGCTGTATGAAATCC
The DNA here is from genome assembly GCA_029875015.1 of Lepomis gibbosus. Lineage (NCBI taxonomy): Eukaryota > Metazoa > Chordata > Actinopteri > Centrarchiformes > Centrarchidae > Lepomis > Lepomis gibbosus. The sequence goes on along the minus strand of JAPMOB010234772.1, from coordinate 6,806 downwards.
ACCTGACTAGCAGATTGTATATTCGTGACTGCTGCAAAATGCTGATAACTTATGTTGTGATTCCACTAAGACTCACAGGAACTTAAAACAGTGATTGTAATTTGAAGTATGATATTAAGCGTTACGTAACAAGGATTGCCAGGATAGCATGTTCCCATATTTCAGAAAGAAATGGGGGAAAAGCCGTCTTCTTTCCTTCCTGTCACTATAGCTGGACCTGGCAGAGGGCAGAATTAATGTGTTGACGGAAAGCTCCTTATGCTCGGTGAGAAGATTACAGAGGAGCTTTATCCAGGAATTCAGTGTGCGAAGTTAATTGATTTATGTTGAAATATTATATTCAGATCCAGCTAATCCTCACAGTTCTACCTCAGTTTGGAGTCCACTTTAGGACAAGCTGTCCTCAAGGTAGGGTTAGCAGATTAAAAAAAACAATCTACAGTTATCATGTCTGTCACCGTTTGGTTGCACATGTTTTATTTTTCTTTTCGTCAATGTATTTCTCCTTTAACAATGTAATTTACTGAAGATTAAATTAACGAGATAGGCGAAGTGTATAGTTCTGAAATAACTTTCTATAACTGTACGTGTGAAGCTTTTAGAGTTGTGAGGCTGTTTCTGAGTGGACAGAAACAGGTTTAATAAAACTCGGGTTTTATTAGCTGTGATCTGGATGCCATCTTCCCCCAGAAAGCTTTTGTTAAAGAGTGAGGATGGGGGAGAAAGAGAGAGGCAATTCACCCATCACTGTAGATGTTGTGGGTTATTCTTGTAATCAGTGCACTTTTTAGAAATGTTAGCTTCTCCAACAACTCTTTGAGTCCTGTGGACAGAGAGTGGCTTATTTGTTAGAAATGAAGAGCGTGGGGCCAGTCAACAGACCACAACACATCAGTAAAAACACCTTCAGCAGATAAGTATATTGCTGACACTCAATTGTCCTTTCAGACGTCTCCATCACAGAACTATTTACCAAACAAAACAGTTAAATGACACTGAGCTGTTGTAGAATAAAACACTGAGAATATGGATGGCCTTTGTGAAGCTGTGTGCCAACCCAAAACAATGAAAGTAAATGATAAATCAACGAAACTTGCAAAGAGCTGCGGAATTTGCTGTTGATTCTTAGTGGGATCAGAAGTACCAGCTTCAGCCCTTCATAATACGTTATTTGATTCAGTATTCAACTACATATTTTTTAATTGAGCCTTAACATCAGGAAGGACCTAATTAAAAATCCAAAGAATGAATGTTGTACCCAGAAAAAAAAAAAAAAAGATATTGGGCTGGCCAGTTTTAAGAGCACTTATGAAAAATGTGTAGGAGCATAAACAGTGTGATGATGCAGTACTAAACATTGTTGGAAAGCACTCATGCTGGTTGGTTTGTTTATAGAGAAGAGCAGAGGAGTTAAGAGTTTTGACCTACACATGACTTTAGTAGAGTAGGTGGAAAATATGCAGTTGTACAATTGTTATTGAATGGTTCAGTTCCAAGCTTTGTTTATATGAATGTATGAAGTTATTTTTATAATGACTCCGTCATAAGAATCAATCTAGGGATAGTTTATGGAATAATACTTTATGGCAACGCTGTCTCTCTCGCTCTCTCAAACACACTCACTCACACAAGCACACACACAAAATGGATTAGGCTAAAAAGAGGCAGCTTTTTTGGGGGACTTGGAGGCATGTCGGGCTTGAAGGGAGTGCTTGCATCAGGTTAGATCAATACATTGATGGATGCTTGTAGCTGTCTGCAACAGGTCCAAGAGGCCTGAATCTGCCTGATTGATTGTGTATCTTTAAAACAACAACAAAAAAAGAACATTATGAATAATAGTTTCCATTGCAGTACACATTTTGAGTGAGACATGTATTTAGTTATTGTGCAATCGGTCTAGGAGCCGGTTGTGCTGAATAAGTTCAAAATATTCTTGTTATAATGTAAATGTAAGTAAGTTAGACATATTAGATGTAGTGATTGCATAGCCGATAACCAACCAAACAGTTTCTCTGCTACAACTACAGCAACAAAAATGCAACCTATGGCCGGCTTGGAGAGACTGGGTGAGCTAATTTTAAAAGGTACTGCATATTTCAACAGGTAACATGGCAGGAGAAAACCACTTGATGATGTGGATTTATGCCCATTATAGATTCAGGCATGAACCAATCTTGAACACCAAATTATAATATGACTTCCTGTTCAGATAGCTTATTGCTTTTGATTGGACAGTGCTAGCAACAATTTACAAATTCCTCAAGTCTGAACTAATTAAGACATTTCTTATGTTTTAATGTTGCTGCTTAATTGAATAAATCACCTAGTTTGAAGCTAGCTTGCTACTAACAATTTAGGATGGACAAACTTAATTGATTTATGATAGATTTACAAATAGATGGTAAAGCTAAATCCTGGACCTCTGTAGTATGGGTCTGCACCTTACAGTGCAGCAGTCTTTATGTATTTTGCCTTGAAGACATGGAGGACGGTTTGTAAGAGCACACTTACCATAGTGAAAGTAATGTTAGACACTGACAGCAATGTGTGAATCAATATTTTCCCATATGGACAGCTGGGATTATCTTACAGTAGGGTTTTTCAAAGTGTGAGGCGGGCCTCCCTAGGGAGGCTCCAAACAGTTTCAGGGGAGGCTCAGTTAATGGAAGTGAAACAATATCACATTACTTATTGCATTAGTTATCAAAACGAAATCACATAGAATAGGCTACATGTGTGAGAGATGAGAGATACAGTAGTTTTTGGGAACTGTTCCCCCCCCATCAGAGTCAGAAACTATAGATGCCTTAGGACAGACCTTTTTAAATAATATTTGGTGCAGTCAGGAGTTATGACAAATAGCAAGTCTGCAGCAATATTAGGCTATTTTGGCTCAAATGTTGAGTGTCTATGGGATTAAATAATATAATCATGATCCCATAGGCAGCCAGGAATTGAGCGAAACTTACCAAGTAAACTAAAGATGTGGTGGAGGGGTGCCGTTTACCAAGCTTTGACTGAGGCGAGGCCCGCAGTGTCCAACTTTGAAAACCCCTGGCTTACTACAACTTGTGTATGTCTGTGTTTTCTATCTATCTATCTATCTATCTATCTATCTATCTATCTATCTATCTATCTATCTATCTATCTATCTATCTATCTATCTATCTATCTATCTATCTATCTATCTATCTATCTATCTATCTATCTATCTATCTATCTATCTTTTTATGTCTAAAAATGTGTGCGGTAACAGTCTTGTTCATCTACACAAAAACAGCCGAGCAACAGCTATGATTGTTGAGACCAATGAGTCATATGAAACTTATTTATTTCAATTTGATAACAGCAAGTTAATGTGCGTGCCAGGATTATTTATTGGCATGAAATGGATAAAATGATGTGTCAAGATTTCAGTGGTCTGTTGCCAACTGTTTGGTGTAGAGAATCTGAGCCAGAACAAATTGAAATCTATATGGCTGGACAATAGCATAAACCTTTCTTCTATCTCATTTTAGTCTTGTCAAGAATTACACATTAGCTCCTAACTAAATCACATCAGTTCAGATCAGAACAGCTACAGCAGCTTTCTCTCTTCCGCTATCTACTGTTCCTCTTCCCTAAACCCCTGATAGCCCACCCCTACTATTTCTCCAGGTAGAAATTAGCAACTGGATGGGTAATTACAATGTGTCTCACAGCACCAGAAGAAAAGTCTGTGTCCAAGATTTTTTTCTTTTTAGGAGTACTATAGATAAAGCATGGATCAGGGCACATAACATACACAAACATTTAAGTAAAAAATATATAATGAGATATTTATTGTAGTACAACAGGCCATAAAGTGCTTCTAGATCAGCGATTCCCAAAGTGTGGTGCACACATCCCTTTGGGTGCGTGAGCTGCATGCCTCTAGGGGGTGCGAGACAGGGAATATGTAATGGTGGTGTAGTCGTGTGATAACTACAAAAAAGATTTTTTTCTGGAATTTTTTATGAAATAAAAACCTGAATTGAAAACTTTCATTTGTAAATTGAATTAAAAACATTATTATTAATAGTTAGCTCACACGAAATGGCTGCTCACACACCTCTTTCCCTCTCCCTCTCTCCTTGTCCCCTTGCTCTCTCTCAGGCTGAGTCACCCCGCTGTACTTACAAATCCACATGGATCCTCTTTTTGTCCATGTTATCTGTTTATGAGGCTATACACATGGTGTGATTTTTGAGAAAACAGAGGGAGATGTTTTGAAACTTTTCTTTTGTCATGAAAATAGCCCCCACCTCCCTCCCGTACTTTGATCGGTTGATCAAAAAAGACGATCAGATGATGCAATACTTGCCTTACCAGGAGTTGAAACCAGAGAAGAGTCCACTAAAATATATTGAATACTGGAAAGAAACAACCAAAACACAAAGTTCCAGCGTTATCTGACCCTAAAAAGAGAATTCACACCGGGAAAGTACCTGAGCACAATAAAATGTCCTAAACTAAGAAAAATGTTGACAACAGACTGAGTGAACACAGCCTGGCCATAGAAAAAGGGTCGCCACAGACAGACCTGGCTACCAGAAGAGGAGAGACTCTGCTCCCAGTGTGACACAGGACAGGTACAGACAGAGCTGCACTTTCTAACCTCATACCTTAGATATAAACACTAAAACAACAACACTTTGCAAACATTTCACAAGTATACTCTGAATTCGAATTTATATCAGACACACAGAAAATCCCCTATTTACTGGAAGAAATGCCCAAATGTCAAATAATTGCTGCAAAATATATCTCCTCATGCCATGAACTAAGGACAAACAGTGAAAACTTATAGACTAATAAATAATTGCATTAACTTTCAAATTATTATCAATTTGATTGTTTGATATTTTAGTAATTGTTGTGTTTTTAAATCTCACATTTGATACTGTTTTTTTTTATTTATTTATTTTTTAATTTTTTTGTCTATTAATAGACACATGTTTACAGTCTCAATGCAATCTATTTATTTTGTTTTAATTTTAAATATATTATTATAATAACACACGTTACTGTGTCATTTACTTTAATTTTTACTTTATTTTTAATTTTTAATCATTTTTTATTTTCTAACACACACACACGCTTATTGTTTTATTTATTTACTTTTATTTTTAATATTTATTTTATTAATATTTATTTTTACGGAATATATATATTTTATTTTATTGTTCTATTTTGTATTAACACAACTTTTACTATTTTATTTCCTTAAGGTATTTAATGAAATGTATGAAATGAATTGTCCTTACATAATTTACATGTAGCTTTGGCAATATTGTTGCTATACATTCATGCCAATAAATTTATGTTGAAATAAATAATAGCCTACTTGCCAGACAAATTTTCAACACCAGCCTAAATGGTTTCAATACGCGGTCTGAGCAGCTTTCAAAGCTAGCTAGCATTAAGTCCTTTTCAGACAGGAAGCGATTGATGCGTCCAGTTTAATCACTTAACGAGAGTTGAGCAGCAATCAGACAAGCGGAGCAACAAGCAGGGGCGATCGTGTAGGCTAACTGTCGCGGTTGTGCTCATCTCATACGCACGCCGCCCGCTACCAGAGTTTTTGTCTTGACTCAAAGTGCATCAGGCAGATCCTCCACTGAGTTTCCTGATGCAAAGAGAGGCGTCACTCAATCAGCTGACTGCATCTGTCTTTCTCCGTTTTCGTTTTAAAACTGAGACCTTTTGCTACATTTCCGCCTCCCGCCCAGATTAAAACGACGAACGAATTCGAAGACCTAAAATGCAGAAGTTTGAAAACACCTCTGAACCTATAGGCAAAAACAGGACTTTATAAAATGACAACACAGACACTTTGGCTTTCTGTTTCGGTATGCAAAGCAAAAACACCATGCTACTGAGTTTTAGTTTCAGATTTATCTGCGTCTTTGCTTCAATGGTCTTCTTCTCTAAAAATGTGAAATTATGGGACTTTTTATCACTTTTCTCAAAAACCTATTTTCACGAACTCGTCCCAGACGGTTTTGCCAATTGACCTGAAACTTTGGCAGGATTATCGCTGATCAAAGTTATCAAAAGAATTTTGATACGTCAATCGTTTAGTTTTTTCATAAATTTCTACTTTTGTGTATTTACACACAATTTTACATAAATGTCCGTAAATCAAAATTAGCTTGCAACCAAACTTGACGCATCTGTTCAGTCCGAGCTTCGCTGAGCAGTCCTGGGATATTCTTACACTAGGGGTTGCTACACTTGCATAAAGTTTAAACCTCGTAATTCGCTTCATGGATTCATACAAAATTGGGTTTGTACAATCGAGGGTCTCTCACTTCATACATAAAATCTGGTAATGACTGCTCAAAGTGGGCATGGCTTATTACAACAAATGTAAATTTCTAGATCTAAACTTCAAAAAAATCTAAGAAAATCACCCGTACGTCCTAGAGAGCTGAAATTTTTTTCAGCACATCCAATGATTTGTGACGTTTGCCTCACGGCAACTTAGGGTCAATTCAGAAATCAGTCACTCTATATTTTTCAGATTATGCTAAATCAATTAACATCTGTATCTCCACAAGTTTCAAAGGGTTTTCAGATCGGTCAAACGATGAGTCTGCAGTGATATTTAGTATCTTGCTATAATTTGTACAGTATGCACAACGTTTTCTTTTTTACTTAGTTTTGGATCAAATACCAGTGACAACACACCCAAAACCAGCAGTATGATGTGTGATTTTTTTCAGGTTTTTCTCACTAACATCTTGACAGTTGTAAGCGTTTTAAGTTGAAACTGACAAAAC
>JAPMOB010234769.1:0-19583 GCA_029875015.1 Lepomis gibbosus | reverse complement strand
CCCTTTCTCTCTCTCGCCCAGAGCTCCCCTGCAGCGCCTGTGACAAGTTGACCAGGGGGAGAGCGGGGACAAAAAAGGCCCTTAGTTTTGTGCCTTGAACAAGCTTCCCTGCCCACACACGCTCCGCTCACGCACACACATACACCAGACACGCACATACCCAAGGGCGGCTAGCTCGAAGCAGGTTGCCATGGAGACAAGACCAGGGTGAGAAAGAAGGGAAGCGAAGAGATGGATGGTGTAGGGGAGGGATGGATGATGGCCAGGGACTGATGTTTGTTTTTAAGTGTCTTCCTGCTTCTGAAGATGCAGCTCCCTTGTTTTTCTCATCTTTGCCCTGACTGCTGGAGGACGGGAGGTCAGGACTGCATTGCAGCTGTTCCACCTCTATCTCCACCATGTGTTCAATCAAATGCTGGCCTTTCACATTCGAGAAGGTTAGGAATAAGAGAGAGTGAGGTAACTAACTGAAGAAGAAAGGGACGAGATGGAGGAGGAGGAGGGTGGGTGAGAGTCAGACCATTTGATAGATAAGGCAAACTAAAATGTCTTGAACTGTTTGCGTAGATAGTTGCTGTGCTGTATGACTGGCAATTGCTGTGCTGGTGAATTATGTCCTCTTACTGACCACATTACCAAGCGTGTGGATAGATTTTTTTATCAGCCTCTGCATAGCATGTATTTGTGTGTATGGATATCTATTATAATTGTTATAATATATAAATTATCCTTTTCGCCCCTTTCTTCCCCCTTCTCTATCTTCTTTTTACCTTCTTCGATCCCACCATCCATTACCACCCCATTTTCTGTCTTTATCCTACCCCCCTCTTTCTTCTTAATCAAACCCTACTTCTTCAGGAGGATGCCCGCGCAGACGTGGTGGACTGCATTGTGCGTGACATCCAGAACACCCAGTGCCTGTTGAATGTGGAGTACTCGGGTCCCACCTGCCCATTTGTCACAATACAGTTTGGGGACACCAAGGATGATGTGGGCCTCGGCCTAGTTAAGGAGGGCTTGGTCATGGTGGACGTCCGCAAGGAGAAGCACCTGCAGAAGATGGTAAGTGAAGAGAATGGGATATATAGTTAGTGATGGGACTGCAGTGTTTAGAAAAAGCTGTTTCAAGTCTTCCCTTCAGCTTTGGAAGGCCTAAAACTAAATTTGAGGCTGATGTTCAGGACTCTTGTGCTGTTTCTATGTCTGACTTTCTGATCGCAGCTGCACCAAAAACTGTGGTACAATTTGGTGTGAGTCCTCACTTAGAAAATAATGCTGACTGACAGTGTTTTGTTGTCTGTGCTTGGGTTGATATGTGAATTGAAGTTAGGGAATAGTGTGTTATTCAGCGGCTCATGGTGCTGTCAAAATGCACAGGATGGATCAGTATTTGCTGTTCTAAACAGACAGTGGCGTCAGCTGATCAAATAATAGCAGGTGCTACTTAACTTTGAGCACACAGTAAACGTTTAGCATAGGCAAATGATCTCATTCTGTGTTATTTAATGTTAAAAGGTCCATATGCCGCCTATGGCTTTCTGACAGTCTAATTACCATATTTCCATGCTAGCCTACATCTACCTACTCCTGTCCATCCCAGAGTTTGTCATGTATTGATTTCCTTTGATAAATGAAAGCTAGTATTACAGTAAATGCCTGTGGGTTTTGTAATATGAACACAGTGACAGAAGAGACATAATACTTCTCACAGCAACACAATATGCACTTACACACCTCTACAATTTGCCTCAAATGGCGGCCATTTTGTCAAACCATGAAGCGTTGCTCATTTCACTTTCCTCTCATTATGCTAATTCACTCAGCAGACTCAAAGCCACTCTGTACATGAGAGATAAAGCGAAAAATGGAGGATATTTATTCCTGCTGCAATTACTGCTTCCTCACATCACCACTATTAGCCACTGTGCTATTTATTTAAAAATTTAAACACACAAAGGAATGGAGAAATATGTCCACAAGGAGAGTCCATTGTTCACAAACATAATCAAAATGTATATTCATAGAAATTAGAGGCTGGTGAGAAGAACACATTTGGCAAAGGCATTCACACAATTTGCACAACTCGCACACAGAGACTCATTTTTGTACACACTTAACAGCACGAATAATACTGTAAGCCACTAAACAGCACAGATAAAAGCACTTTCCACCTCACAGTCAGTCAATAAAGCACTGTGCATCATTGTAAGAGTGGTTTGACCTCTGTACCAGGGGACCATAATGCAGTGTGTGGGTAATGGACCCTATAGACAGGGGACAGTGATTAAAACCTTCCAGCTATACTACTAAAAGGCTTATAGCCTGCACAGATTTACGTTTGGTTGGATCAAATAGTTTCTCTTTAGTATTCAACAGCTGGGTCTTGAGCATTTGCCTCTTCCTTGCTGGCTACAGATGAATATTTTGATCTGGAGAAAGCTTAACAAGCAGCGGTGTTGCCAATGTGCTTACAAGTGAGTGTTAAAAGTAAGCTCTACAGCATTTCTTGTTGGTAATTCCACCCATCAAGTCTGCTTCCAAGCTCAAAGCCGTACAAGCTGAAGTGCGATTAGGCCACTTTTCAAACCTCTAAAAGCAGTAAATTTGCTTCTGATTCATAGAATGTGTGACCGATTCTAAAGACCACAGTTCTGCTATATACAGTAGCTGCATTTCCCAGCTACAACTTTACTGTTAGAGCTGAGGGACGTTGTAGTCTATTATATCAGACCCAATATCTAATTGTTAATTATAACAGTGATGTCTCTTAAATGGTTAGAGGCTAAGATGCTTTATTAGAGATCATAAAAACTTTACGTACTAGAGCTGAAACAATTAGTAGATTATCAACTCCTTCAATTAGATTGACAGAAAATTGCCACTATGTTGACAATCGATTCATTGTCTTAGTCACTTTTAAAACCAAAATTACAGCTGCTGTTCTTTGTCAAGCATATTTTGAAATGTTTGGACTGTCACAGTGGATCTGGGAAATTACAATGGGCATTTTTAACTTTTTGACATTTTGTAGACAAAACTATCAGTTAATTTCAGTTGACCTAGAGTCATTTAAATGCAAGGCACATTTCTGGCTCAAAGATTCATGAGCAGCACTGCAGCCGCAGCTGGTGCGACAACAGAAAACGTTATTGTGCAGGGGCACTAGAGCCAAACAATGTTCTAAGATACAACCTTTTGTTGACTTCTGGATCCGTGCCCCTACTCTTCCCCTCTTTTATAGAAAGTTCCCCTCAAGCTTTAGATAGTGTAGTATCCAAGCTGGCTCACCCTGAGCTATTTCTCTCCTCCCTTCTCTCTTCTCACTCAGACACACTATCAGCCTCCTTGTAAACGTGACTTTTGTCCTTCCTATCTACTCCATTTTAGCTCTATTCTTTATTCATTATCCATTTCAGGGGATTGGAACATGGTCATTGTAATCTGTACTCCAGTGCTAAGCATCGCATAACAGATGGGCTGTAATGTTCACTGGCACTTCAGTGACTATCAATAGTCAGTCATAAGTGCACTGAAGGTTAACACCAGTCTTTGAGGATGGCATTGACCCAAGAGAGGGAGAGCAGAGAGGGATATTCATCCATTTGGGGTTTTATTTCTTTTTTCAAGTGCATTTCTGCCTTAAGCCCTACATTCTCTGATGCCCACTATGCACACCATATGGATGGCCATTGTTGCAGCTATACAACAGTATCATGGGAAAGGATAAACAATCGTTGTGAAAGTGTAGGGGAAAAGATGATCATATGCATGCCAGCTGCTGCTATCTGATTAGAGGGAAATGGGATATTAAAAGGAAGGCAGGAACAGAAGTAGTAGGCGGTGGGTGGAAAAACAGTTAAAGTCAGTTGAAAAGACAAATTATAATTGATGTGTGCATAGTGAGGGGAAACTTACAGTACAACTGACCCTTTGTCCTACAGAATTGGTGTGTGTGTGTGTGTAGGCCTATGTATGTGTGTGTGTGTGTGTGTGTGTGTACACACACTGTTTATATCCATTACACATGCTTAGTGTGCACACATACTGTGTATCTACAATTACTGTTTAGAAAGTTTAATCTGTCATACATCTGGCATATCATGTGCACATGTGTTGTTTATGGGGCTTTGATATTTAAATTATCATTGCTTGATCACCAGCACAGCATTGGAAACAGAAGGGAGATTATGTACTTTACATTATATACAGTAGCTACAGTATTTCAGGCATCATGTTACCCATCTCTTTGTTTCTCCATCTGCTCTTCTCTTTATCAGTTTCAGACAGAGAGCTTGAGAAGAAGCTTGAGATTTCTGTGGAAATTAACTTGCAACAAAGAAGTGTATGGGCATGTAAGGGTGTATTTTATCATTCCCTAAGGTACAGCACTGCTGTACTCTGTAGATCGTCAGGTACATGCTATCCTCATCTTGGTGTCATAAATGTGCTGTTAGCACAGCTCAACGGTAATTATTGCCCTAGGCAGCCAGATTTAGAGCAACGTCAACCATATCATTTGGTCAGATTGCCCCTGTTGGCAACTGCTATTCTTGAGTTGTATTTCTTCCCTTCAGTATAAAATCTAGCAAATGCGTGAATAAGAAGGCATTGATTTGCTCTAACACAAATGGCGAGAATGAAAGTGTAGAGTTTAATCAATAGGGTATCAGCAAGCACAGGAAAGTACTGTTATTAACTCAGAAAAACCCAAACGAAACAGAGGAGAAGCAGAAACAAAATGTATGTCTAGTTATGATGATCACTCCAGCTACAGTAAAAATATACTGTGGAAACCAAAAACTGTTGAATTGTCAAACTAGGAATGTAAAGATTCCCATTGGGTTCTTGTGTGTACAAGCAAGCTGTCTTTTTTTACACACCAGATTTAGAGCTCTTCTCTCTTGCTCTGACCAGCCTTCTCCACCTCAGGCACAGTAGATATACTAAGCCATCCTTAAATTGTCCTGGCACCATCAACTATCCACTGCTAGAATGGCAAGTTGCCACACTGGCACACACTCACTCACAGAAACACTTCTCTCCTCCTTCATCTCTCCTAATGTCTCTCTCTACTCATTGTTTAGAGTATGATTGCTTCCATTTCTTTCTTTCCCTCTTTCCCAGTTCCCCAATATCACTCAATTTTTCTTCCTCTCCCTCCTAGCATCTCTTATCTTTGCAGTGCTCTTCTCTTCATCACTTCTTTCTTGTTTACTCGCCCCCTCTTATTCCTCCATTTTCTCTGTCTGCACATCACTCCCTCACTTCACCATACTCAGAGATTCACTCACTCATCAGTTTCTCGCCTCCCTGTCTTTCGTTTTTAACCTTTGCTATTCATGTTATCCAAACTCAGCTTGAGCATTTAGAGCTCGATGGGCAGGCGGCTTGTTTGGCTTCTGCGTGTATTAATTTGCATTTTGTCTTTCAGTGCTATGTCATGATGAACTATAATCCCCAGGAATTAAAGTGGAGAGGCACTCAGATCAGACCTGGTGTCAGCCTCATAATGAGTTGTGATTTAAAATGGTGTTATCTACAATTATTTGAAACTTGCATCAGCTGATTCTGCCCTGTGAACCCACACTGAGTTGATAGTAATGCCTGTCCTTTATCATTTTAAGTGAAGGCATACTGTAGAGAAATACGGACTGTGTGTTTTTCTGTAGGCTAATATTTAACAGAGAAAGTGGAAAAGGTTGCGGGCTCAACAGATAACTAGATACACTAGAATTTTTTCTTTCTACCTGATTGGGTACAAAAGTAATAAGTGCCTGCAGCAGCTATCTTTGGCCAACAGACCGAAACTCACACCCAGACATGATATTTCTTTGTCTCAGATGTAGCTGAAATGAGTCTGTCATGACGGCTCAATTGGAAGATGGCTGTGTGGTTAGAAGCGCTATCTTTTGTGCTCTGCTGCTTTTCACCGGTGTTTTCTGTCAGCAGCCGCCAACAACATGACTGATTCAAACTCTGGCATGCCACTGGGTGCAAAGCGTCTCGTCCAGTCACCTCGGCTAACTGACGTTGGTGCTAGCCCCCAAAGTGCATTAGCGGTACAAGCTAATAATCTCCTGTTTGCTAATTACAAGTCAATTACAAACACGGAAGAGTCTGTCACTCCTCGGCAGCACAATTATTATCAATCACCAACAGCAAGGAAGCCTGCTGTATCGACCTAGGCCTAGTTTCCATTATGTTCCCTAGTGAAGAGATAATATATAGAAGTAGCATTCACTCACTACAGACGCATGATTGTAATGACACGCCTAGGATCTTTATTATAATGTTATAGTGTGTGTATGTGTGTGTTAGCAGAAGGCAGACTATGGGGAAAACAGCTGTGAGGTGGCTCCCTATGAGTGAAAGCTGGAGATGAGAGCCATGGAATCTTTAATTACTCAGCAGCCCCCTGGGAAATGTAGTTTGATTTTTTCCCTTTTATCTTCTTTCCCTGTATTGCTGCTCTATTCACACTGAGGCCTTGAGATTTCTGTATAAATGTTGAGCGGAGGACTTTTAAGTAGCTTTGAGGGGCCAGAAGGGCAGCCTTGAAGTGGTGGCCAAGATAAGATGCAGGTACTTTTTATTTATCTGTGTATTTTCACGTAACCTGCCTCATGGGTAGTGTAGTCCTCAGTGTAGTTGATAGCAACTGCATTGCACAGTAATTGGGTGTTAAATGGGCTATATGTAGCTTTTCAATGAAATCACTTCCTTTTTGTCAAAGGGCTCTAACCTCACTTAGGAATGAACCCACATGCTTCTTTTTCTTTGTTGCTTGGAACCGCCACTATTCTCCTTGTCAGCCGAAGGTATCTGGTCGGGATGTAGCCCTTTGCGCGCTCCCGAGTCTTCTGCCGACCACAGTGTCACCTCAGCAAACTAAATGCAGTCCACTACCACCACAAAACAACCGTCTCAGAGCAAACCACTCCAATATAAACTCCAGCAAAGTTTTATGTGCCGAAGCCCCTCAGACCAAACGAGAATCGGATGACGTTGGGTGAAAACAGTCAGAAAAGCTAATGTTAGCTCGCCTGCTAACTCTGACCAGTTGCTAACATTATCTGGTGCAATATACTGTAGTTGTAAAGTTATGGCTTTGTACATTACTTCACAAGCTTACGCGAGACATATTACTTTCCTGTGTACCATCAATATTATTTCAAAGTGTTGATTTTAGCCTGCAGGAAATGTTGTGAGTCATTGTGTGTGAATGGAAGCATGTATAAGATTTTTGTAAACTGCATTTTCACACAAATTGTCATTCTTTGTACATTATAATGTAAACCGAATTAAACCATTCATTCATTCATATACAGATGTAAGGTACGCAGCTTCTCCACAGTCGCTGTAACTTGCGTATCCCACATTATATGCAATAATACAATATTGCGGCGCTGGACAACACAGAAGAACCGTTCACTTATAGTAATGATACTTAATGCGGTCTGTTATAAAGTATGGCAACAATCTCTTTCATAATAACTCACACAATGTTTCATTATTATCCAATACATTTAGCTCTGCTGACATTGCTGAGCCTCGGTGAAAGATATAGAAATAGTAATGTTAGTTACTGAAAAACAGAGAGGAGAGCTAACACCAATGTATTATGTCAGCTAAATGCAGTAAAAGGAACATTATCATGTAACAAGAATGGATTAGTTCAACCTGCAGCTGATAAAAATGTTACTATAATGTTGCAGTGGGAGTTTACCTGAGTTTCCAGCATGTTGTGTGAAGCTGTCTCCCGGTGTGTCTGATTATAGCCCCTTTCACACTGCTTTATTTTCTGGGATGATTGCAAAAATGCCGGCTCACTGCGCTGTCTGAAAGGTAACATTACAGAGCTGAAAAGGGGGTCCAATTTGATCTGCCTCTGAGCTGGGAACCTTGGTGGTAGTAACAGAGCAGGGAGGAACATGTCTGTGTGAAAAGCCACAGCCGCATGCCGGTGTTTCCCCGTTTATTGTGGGATCTTTTTATGAAATATGATCACAACATCTTGAAATCGCACTGCTAGTGGCTGCTGAAAACTACATATTGCTCTTTTAATGGGTGATAAAACTGTAGATGAAGATGAAATGACATGTTTCATGAAACTGTACAAAGCTGCATGTGGGGAATCCATACAGGCAATCAGGGAGGGGACTCACACATACAAAGGATGTCTCCATCGATGGGTGTTCCATTTATCCAAGTGCAGTGCTGTTTGGTACACACACTATACAGTAAGGTGGTTCAGGTGATGTAGTCTTTTTCTGCCATACTGTTAAGGCACTGGTTTGGACATTGATGATATGCCACAAGGACCTTAACAAAATGAGGGCTCGAGAGCAGTGTTTCATGTAGTAGCACCACTGTTGTTGCTTATGAGCTATCCACAAGCAGAGAGGATGAACATAGTGTAACGTGTGGAGGCCACTCATGAGCTCCAACACACACTCACTTTTAACTATTTATTTGACCAAATACCGAGAGAACACACCCAAGAAAAATAAGTGAATAAAATCATAATGAAATATTAAAAAAGAACAACAAAAATATGGGTATGACTTTATATGTCCTTGTATTGCCAGTAAGCACCCCATGGATCCTGCCATGGTGCATTAGGTTCCCATCGTCTCCACCCCAACCCAAAAATTCTACACCATGTCATCTCTAAATGGCTTTTAGCCGTATCCGGACCACCAATTGACTGACTTTCAGGTCTCTGCCCTCCCTGTTCAACCCCAACGCCTGTCACAGCCCATCAAGAACCCCCCACCACATCCCCAAAAACACCACAGGGCACACATAAACACACACACTCTCTTTTTCTCTCTCCCCCTCCCTGAGCTTCATGTGTCTGACAGCATGACCGCTCTCCACCAATGGCTCAATACCTAATTTACAAGTAGAGTTAGATATGGGGCCTTTTAATGGACATTTTCTGCTCCCGTTATTGACTGCACACACATGCCTACATACACACTTGCATAGGCATTCTCCCCTTGCTGCCACTGCTCTGAGGGCCCTTTTGACATGTCCTAGCTGACACGCGCCACTTCCCAAATGCCATTCCGTCTTCTGCAGATGTACACACACACACACACTGTCACATAGTTACGCACTATATCCTCCCTCCCACACACCCTGGGGGTGAGTAGAGGACTGTCAGGAAGGGAGTGGAGGAAACACGTTAACTTAACAACTTAGATTATTTTGAGCTGTGTGACCTCACGGGAGATGGAAAAGAGATACTTGAGAAAAAGTCAAGCAAACTCTTTATGCAGCATTTATAAAAACTAAGTGTGTGATGTATTTCTATGATACATTAGTGTTTACGTAAGTTTTCAATCCAGTACCCGTGGGAGACTACTGTAGAATGTTCTCCCTTGCATTCGTTGTGTGCGTGCGTGCAGTTTTACATGTGTGTGTCCTCCTTAACTCTATGAACCCATGCTGGTGGGCTTGTCATGCCATATTCCTGCCAGAGCGCCTGATCTCCTCCGACAGCCACGCTGGGGGGACCAGCGTGCAACATGGCGTAATTCCAGTTTACCTCAGACAGGGACAATGACACTCATACAGAAGATGTACATGGATGGCTCATTTTTTTCATCACTTTTTAAAAAACATATTTACACAAAAATATCCTTTTTTAAGCAGCATAGTGATGTAACTCAGATTGATGTCCAAATGCATGACAAAGTAATTTTCTGCTATTTTACTGCAGTTGTATGACTTAATACACACTTAATACAATGTTGGGGT
Source organism: Lepomis gibbosus (assembly GCA_029875015.1). Taxonomy (NCBI): domain Eukaryota; kingdom Metazoa; phylum Chordata; class Actinopteri; order Centrarchiformes; family Centrarchidae; genus Lepomis; species Lepomis gibbosus. The sequence continues at coordinate 9,818 of JAPMOB010234769.1, read as the reverse complement.
CCATCCCTGGATATTTTGTTTTGTTTTTTTGATTGAAGTCAAATGTACATGTACATTAGAAATCTCTAAAAATGAGCAAAGTCATTGTCAGTCTTTTTTATCCTACATTAACTCAAACACACAAATATTCTCTCGTCTCTCTCGCACACACACACACACACACACACACACACACACACACACACACAAGCCTTCGAGGGTTCTCTCCCTGGTTAGCTATGGTGCTTATGTGACAAGCCTTTCCCTATCATACCACTTGTACAATAAAAAGTCTGAAGAGATTTTCCCAAACCCTGCTCTCCACTCTGTTTTCCATGCAGTATTCATGCACTGGCATGTTGAATGAGAGACATCTCTTAGGACTACAATCCACAGCTCAACCGAGTAAACTTGAAACAGTTACAGACATACAAAGCATCATGTTCCGGCAAATGCTCTGACGACAACCTGTCTTGAGTTTCCTGCTTTCAGTGGAGTTAAAAGGAGAGTGCGATGGCAGGCTGAGGGATAATGGAACAAGATGTGATGAGGATTGAGAGAGCAGTATGAAAAAACAAGAGCAATGCAGAAACAAAGAAACAATGACAAAATGCTGTTAGTGGCAGTTTTTTTTTTTTTTTCTATTTTCGTTGGAATTTGACTGCTCGTGTCTGGGAGGCTGTGTCTGATCGTCATTGCTATTAATGAGAAAAGCTCAACATGCGTGGAGGACAAGCCTCATTGTTCCCCTTTCCACTCGAGTGGTTTTTACGCTGCCTGACATCCCATCTCAGCAGCGAGGACCAAGAGCACACCCGGCGCTGAAACTTTGATTAGTCACTTGCTTTTCATATGCACTCCATCCAAAATCTGGTTTCGCTAAGCATTTTCACGTGCTGTGAAATCAAAGCTCACAAGGCAGCTCACCTACGCACCAGACGTGCACAACCTGTCAGAAAGCTGCCATATTAGCTCTCGCTCAGATCCCTCGCCTTCACACCACGCTTAACCAGAACACCACCTGGGCATGGCATGCCGGCGAGCGCGGGGAAATGCACAGCCTCTCTCTCACTCACATGCAGACAGATTCACAGTCAGGCAGACACACTGACTAGTGTTAAAACACCAGACCCAGACCACCTGTCGTTCATCTTACGAAAAGCATCACACTTACACAAAGTCTCCCACCAAGTCTGCGACTAGAAAGTTACCTGCATGCATTAAAACTGAGCCAGACAGTAGTCGTAAATCTTTCTTTTTTTCCATAACGGAGTGTCAGATAGTTGTTGTCTGGTCTCAGAATCCCGTGATAAATTCACCCAAATGTGAACTGTTGGCATGAAATTATAATAAATTGACTTCTGTAATCATTCAAACTTTCTGATAGTTGTTTTGTTGCATGTTGCAGACTCTGAGCAGAGTTAAATGGAGGCTAAGATTTATTCACACACATTTGGGACACTCCCACACACACAACATCCTCCTTAGCCGAACAGCATATTCTCTGCTACTGCCGGTGTCCATGGCTATTGCTCACCAAACATGGCATCTGTCTGGCATATGGGAGCTCTGTAGGGTCATCCAGACAAGCACACCGTCACCCGCTGCCTTCTGCCACCCAAACCCCCTCCAAACACTGCGTTTTCTTTTCTTTGTACCCTCATTCATTATCCTCCTTTTCATATTCTCCTCCTCCTCTACATAATCAGCTTTAAGCTTCTTCCTCGCTGGCCTTTCTCCTTTGCTTTGCTAAAACATAATTTCCTTTTTTCTGACAATCCTGCACCATACCTCCCCCCAGTCGTCCCTCCTTTCTACTCACTCCCCCTGTAGTTAACGTCGCACTTGTTTCCCATGACGAGAAACGTTCCTTTCCTTTGCCACTTTAAGTAGTCTTCAAATGAGTTTTGCTTCAGTTTGTGTCATAAATGAGCCATTATGCCTCCCTACTGGAGCCAAAAGAAAAGCTTTGAAAGAAGGATCCGGAACCAGGATACGTGGATCTATTCAGATTCTGAAGGCAGTCATCATTGGTGTTAAGCCTGCACACTGATTGGCTGTTGTGTTACACTGAGCTGAAGTGAGCAGAACAATGCGACATGAGGGTGAGTCTCGAAAGGCACCCTCCCGACCAGAGTAAAAAGAGGCTCACCATGATAGTTCCAATATGGCAGCATGTCATCTGTGCATATTGTACTTTAGTGCTCTTGACTAAGCAGAATCACAGAATACAGCTGTGTAGAGTTGTGAAGTGAAGAATGGATATATGTCCTTTAAAGCTGAGCTGGGGTTTATATTCCTAGTTTGCCATTTTTCTCACAAATGTAATTTTTCTCTTTTCTGTTCAAACATTGCTAGATCCACTTTGGCAGATATGAAACCCTCTTCCACATCAATTTAGTCTCCAGCTGGCTTTCCAAGTGCAGCACTAGGAAAGACAGCTAAAACTACTACAGGCACTGATAGCTCCCCTCCAAAGCCCGTGTCCGTAAAATATCGTCGGCTGGGTCTTCCATATGGTGGCATCTGCCTGATGAGACCAAGATGCCATATCCCACTGCTTTCCAAAAAATCTCTCCTTTAGTTGGCTTTGATGGATGACTTGTGCAGCCACTGCACTTTCCCCAGCCACACACTTACATGTGCACTCCCTCACATAGAGTGGCAGTACCATCCAGCTGCAGGTCTGTTATCTTGGCAGTGCCATGTGCGGCGCTAGCTATCAAATCAACCTATGTGCATGGGCTAGCTAAGCAATTAAACTCCAGAGCCCAATCCACACTCGACAGTTTTAACATCTGGCATCCTTGTTCTGGTGTGTGTGCGTCGGAGTGTGAAAGCCAGCTCATCTGCTACTATAATAAGCTACAAAACATGGTGCACAATTGAATCCATTTTAAGAACAGAATGACTCTTCTTTACTGTCTCTTTTCAAGTGACTTTTTGCTTTCTTTAAATTGTTTTCTTTTTACAGTCTACTGCATGCTTATCTTTATACGTTTGTCTATAGTCAAGCATTTACGGCAAAACTCTTACTTACAGTGCTATATTTCCACCATTCACAGACAGCATGTGAGTGGTGTGGGTGGCCAGGGCTCAACATGGTGGGGGTGAGGTGAACAGTATCTGAAGGCCTTGTGTAGAGCTTGATCACTCTATACCCGCTCTGACACTGTAATGGTGGACGACAGCTCCACTCAGAGGGTCTGCAGCTTGCGTCCATACGTCCACTTACACTGTAAACATCAACCCAAACAGAGCCCCTCTCACTCGCTCTCTGCCCCCCACTCCACCCACCCCCCCACTCCATGCCCTATGACTCATCACTGGTTCATTCAATGAGGCTAAATGGCTATTCTAGCAGAAGCAGTCAATATGCTCGACACTGCACATCGGCTTCCTCCTCTCTCTTTCTTCAGTATATCCTCAATTTACTCTCACTGTGTCCGTTTTACAGGCATCCAGTTCTATGTGTCGAGTAAAGCAAACAGCTGCATTTATATCAAACAAATAAACAAATTTAACTCATTTTTTAATTTATTAGAAACTTTACTATTAATATATTGTCACTCAGTAATTGCATAATGACTTTATAGTTTATAGTACCATGTTAATTTCTTTGAGATGACCTCCTTATAAAGGATAGATAAAGAGACAAAATGAAATTGAGATTAAAATGAGATTTTAAAAAAAACAGCCAAATCTCTGATCATTCATACTTCATAATTTAATGCACGTTATTCTTTAAAGAAAGCCTATTTAACTTTTGCTGAATAGAGGCTAATGTGTGGTGATAAAAGGGCAATGTCAAATTAGGTGAAAAGATCAAAAGTTATAGTCTGGCTAAAATAAAGCATAGTATTGGCAAACCTCAGAATTATGAAACTATGAATAACTACTTTTGTATGGAAACTCTCTGACAAACTGCCTAACATGCCTGTTTTGTACAATAGAGTCGTGATTTTTCTACAGTGAACACAGGTAGAACTTGGGGCTCACCCCCTTTGGCTAGTGGCTCCCTTAAGGCATCCTGTGAATGCATTTGATTATAAATTGCTGCTATAAACGGGCAAGTTGCTGGCCTGAGGCTAGCAGGTACATGGGGGTATGAGAACCCTGAGTTATTTTGAGTGGTTTTGCTTGTGTGAGTAGTAGCATGAAGACTAGAGTGATGCCCTGCAAACGGTGGATAATGACCCCAAACAGTGAGCCGTAATACTGCTTTCTCTGCTCTGCACCCTTCCTCTGCATGTTTGTGCGTTCCACGCCCCCTGCAGTGACATAACCACTCTGTGTCTAAGTTATCTTGATCCCATTGATCTTCAGAGAACACAGTGTTCCTTACATCCAAGTGTTGCTGGCAGGGTGAAGTGCCCTTCTGAAATGTGAACTTTGTGCAAAACATCTGTGAATTTTCATGTAAGCAGGTAAAAGAAATGTCTCTGGGGGCAGAGGAGGTTGAAATGCTGTATTGATTCACCTTAATCCTTAAAAATCCTATGGGTGAAGAGTGATCTGGTATGCTAATGGCTCTTCTCTTTCTGCCTTAGGTGACAGAGTACCTGAACAGTCAAGAATCTGCCAAGAGTGCCAGGGTAAGTCACTTCATCCAAACCCAGCAGCTTCATCTCATTGTCTTTCCCTCTGTCTTTTCATCAGCTTCTCTGTCACCTCCTCCTAATAATTGTGGTTTGTCTGCCTCTCAGTGAGAAATCTAATGTTGCCAAAACATTGTATTATGCATTACAACACTAATTACTTTTCTACACCAGCTACCAGGGAGAAAGTGTCTTTTCTCTTTTGCTGCCATTCTCTCTCTCTCTCTCTCTCAAGATGCAACACAGTACATTGGCAGTCACCATTGTCCCATATGGACCGCTGCCCACAGTCTGTGCAGGTCCATACTGTGAAAGTGGGGGGTGGGGGATGTGTGCAATGTACAGTGAGGACAGAAAAATGGAAAATTAATTTAAGACAGCACATTAACACACAGGGTTCTGGTGTTAAGATGAATCAAGTAACAGAGCTTTAACACAATACTGTCCAGCGGAAATGACTCCATTTGAGCCCAATAAACTTACTGGCCACTTAGAGTGAAACATGCAGCAAAATAATACAAAGGGGCATCAGGAATTTCAAACCAAGTACATGAATGGATCTAATAATGGAGGTCATAAAAGTTTGTTACTATACAGATCCAAGTCTGTGTTTAAAGGATAAGTCTGGTGATATATTGATATATATTGACTGTGTAGTCAAAGCCTGATATAGCTTATTTCTCTTTTCCAGAGTTATAAATCCAGCAATGTACCACACCTTTGCAGTGGGTTAAATGTTCCTGTTCCTTTATGTTGAATTAGCATGTCAAAGTTTGTTTTACGTTATAAACTATTAGAGCTTGACCGATGAGGGCCAATGCCGAGTGAAAAAGAGACGATATTTTGATGTTGAAAATTAAAAATCTACACTTAGAACAGGCCGATATTGAAAGCTGTTCTGTATGTGAGCTATAGTACCTTTTCCTAAACGGATTATGTTAGTAAATAGATAAGTCTCAACAATTTAACATGTAATCAATCGTACGTCAATAAATATCTGCTGCACGAAGGTGCAACTGTAAACAGATAGCCTACACTTATTCTCTTTCAGCTATGTGTATTTTACCTTACACATAATCTGCCCTAATAACTACATTTAATGTAGCATATTCTCATCTACTCTATCCCTGTACCACTCTAATAATATCCAAAGCTACGAGAAACCGTTTGTCAACCACCAGCTGGCTCTAAAACTATACTACGCTCCTCCACTGCTAAACACGGATTTTAGTGGTGGGACTAGGGACAAATGAGGACTATTCGCTAGAACTGCCACACTGTTTCAGAAATAAATCTACCAGTCACGTTTGTCATCAGTGTTGCTTTCAACACGCAACTAATGTAACATTAAACATACTGCTGTGAACGTGGCGGAAGCCAGTAGAGGGCAATGAAAAACGGGAGGGTTGGCAAGTCGTGAATGTTTCCATAAGAGAAGTGAAGTGGGTCTGTTTTTATTATAATTATTTAAGTCATGTAATTTACTTGACAAAGGACTAACTCACCGCTAACACAGCCCTCTCCCTGTTTCTAAATGCTGCGGTAGACTCCGGCTGATTGTTTTCTTTTGTGGTTTTTCTGGTGCAGTAGTGTTGTTAACAGATGAGCTGCAGAGCGCCCTCTGGTGGGCAAACTATGCAACACTCATGACATGAGTGAAGGATCTGTCTCTCTGTTTATCAATAGTCATATATGTGCTGTTATAAACGCCGATAACTTAAATGCAATTAGGTCACATTGGCCGATAATATCGGTCGGGCTCTATAAACTATAGTGTCCGGCTGCCTTTTAAAAAAATAAAATTGTGGTTTAAAGTTGCCACAGATAGGACGGGGAAGTCATAAATGGTCGACACATAGATCCACTGTACTGATGTTTTTGTTCATTTAATTGAGTATTTTGAGAGTAACAAAATTGTGAAATATCCTTTAAGAAATAACAACAGATGCTGAGCTCCTCACGTACTGTAAATCTGAAGTGTTACAGGTCTGGTGGCAAAGGCCGGATCACTTTTGTTTTTATCTTTAGACTTTGACAGAAAAGTGGTGCCTTTCACAAGAACCCTGCCAAGCCTGCACACTTTTATCCTATTTGGTTTTTACTCATATAAATGTCAAGTATGGTGGCTCAGAATCCCTCCTGTGCTCTTTTTGTTACCCATAAGTTACATAGCACACTCAGACAATGAGTCGGTCAGAAATGGAATTGATTATAATCACAGTTAGTTACTAACATGTTTTCAGGGTGTCAGGGAGGAGGAGAAAAAAGGCAGCAGTGTGAAAGACGAGAAATGGCAATACGTGCAAGTAGCTTAATTCATTCATTCATCCTAATAACTAGTGCTAATTAGCACAGTCGCTAATTAGCTATGAATCACAGCATTACCAGCTGAGTGTGCATGCTTCTGAGAGCCAAAAAAAGAAATGTCCTACGCATACGCAGACCCTCGCAGACTATCACATTTAAATAACCAATACCTTACAGGATGTTGCTCCAAACCACACACATAATCAAAGGCGAGATTTAACTGGAAAGAGCATGTGATAGTTTATGAGCTGATGTGGGAATGTGTATGAAATAGAATTGGAGAAGTAATAGACTGGGTGGTATTTGAGGCACTGTGGGCCTCCAGCTTGGATGGGCAAGCACAAAGAGTTAGATTAAATGGTGATGATGATGATTCAGGCGCCTTCGCGCTGGGCTTTGGTGGCTTCCTGCCTCCCTCCCACTCTTTTTGTCTTCACCATTTAACATGTAATGTGCTAGAAAGGTTATTGAAGTCCCGTTCAAAGCAAATGGGAACATAACCGCATTTTATGGTTATTTGTTACATTATGGTCAATAAAATCTGTCTCTTTATTCCCATCAGCTCAACATTTGGCGCTACGGAGACTTCCGTGCGGATGATGCCGATGAGTTTGGCTACAGACGTTAACAAGATCAACATAAAAACGCAAAACCGACCATCCAATCAACACCATTCCAAAGACCCACGTGGACGGCGAGTATTGGACAGAAGACAAAGTAAATAAATGACAAAAAACTAAACGACAAGCATTGACTCACTCTTTTTGACATTTCATCCCTCCAGTCCTGACTTCTCTTATGCTTATACCTTTTTTCTCCACCTAGCCCCTGTAGCCCCAAATAGAGCATGCTAAAAGAAAAAAGAATCATGTAAGAATAATTTTCCATTTATCCTTAATTTTCCTAATGGGCCACTGCAACTCAAGCAGCCTGCACGATTGCCAATCTGTGTTATTTGCCATGTTACCTTTTCAGCAGACTTCCTGTGTGAATGATAATAATTATACTTGCGTATTATACTTGTGTTTCAGCCAATCATGCTCTTTGCTCTCTCTGATGCTCTAGCCCAATCCCTGCTTTCCCCTGTACAGGAAAGGGACTGGGTATATTGGGGGAAAATGCTTTATTTCTGCAAACAAATGCTTCCCTAATAAATTTCATGTAAATGTGAGGATATGTTGAAAAGTGTAAATGGTTTTATTTTAGAGAAATACTGTAGGTGGAGCCACACAGACAAAAAGAAAAGGACAAGGTTATTTTTGTCTTCAATGTATATCTGTGTGATTATGACGTTTGCAGATGTTTTTGTGGGGAGTGTTTTGTCGTTTATTCACTGTCACACTTTTATGACCAGTAACAATGGATGCCATCATGTGGCATTTTATCGTCTCTCTATCTCCTGTAAAGTTTACATTCTAATAATGGTTATGATCCTGTCTTGGGCAGTCTCTTCTCTTTCTGTATGCCAGAGCAGAACCAGTGTTTGAATTTGTTTCCACATAATGGACCTTTGCATTCTATTAAAAATCTGCTGAATAAAAACGAGCAAACTGAAAGTGTTTTTGTGTGCATTTTTGGTACAATGGTCTACGTGACTTCTACAGAATTTGAGTTTGGATGTTTGGTTTTAATAAAACGTGCCAAAATAGAAGAACAGGTATCTGTAAAACAAAACACTATGAAACGCTCAACTGAAATCCTGGAAGTTTTGTCAGTTGCAATTAGCAGATGTGTTTGAAGTAGTTTAACCTTCACCTCTTAAATAAGTAAATTTAAAATGCATCATGAGTTTGCAAGGTGCTTGTACAGCTGGCATCTATTTAAATCTATTTGTGTTTTTTGGGCTGTAGTCCTCAAGAATCCTTGCAGCCATATCCACCAGGGTATGGTTAAAAAAACAGGGCTATACTGAAGTGCTCATAAACATTTAATACCGCCTGCCTTATAAATAATTGCTCTATCCCACGTTAAATGACTGTTGAGCAGGGAGCGACCATGATTTACCAGATCTGACAATAAAGCACATCGTTGCCTCCTTGTATCGTCACTTATACGGTACAAAGCTCATTTCATGAAACCACATACGCTTGTTTGAAGCCATGACACCATATAACAACACTGCTATCCTGCAGTACTCATAAGTTTGTTACATCATCAAGGTGACCTTCATGATATGCCTACATTTATCTTAAATTTACCAGCATAGAATTTACATGAATGAGGCAGATGTATCATTTACATTGTAGACATATGGCAGATGTTTTAAACCACAGTGGACATTATTAGTTCAAAAGAATGCTGAATCTCTGGAAATAGATCTCTAAAAAACTGTTCCTGCACCAGACTGAATTCCCTGCCTTACAATTAACCACTTTTACTACATTTGTGCCCTGATGAAAACTTCCAGAAAGGATTTACAATTTAAATACTCATATAACTAATCACCCCATTATGTACCATATGGACAAACATCAGCTGCAAAGTAGCACAATAAAAGCACACATCAACGCAAAACATAGTGCTTTCAGTCCAGCTGAAATCACACACCTTTCTGCAGTCAACAGAAGTCACCCTGACCTATCAGTAAACTAAGCTGATAAATAAAAATGGAGGACACCAGTGAGAAACACTGTCATGATCAGATAATCAAGATATCAAAGTACTTTGGGTTTTGACACCAAAATTTCTGACAAAGATTTTGTAAAAGAACAGCTGCCTACGCTACAACAAATCTGCTAGCTTGGCAACAGAATCTAGAACAGCAACGTCAGCTTTTCGCCATGCTCATCCTCAGGCCAGAAGCTTGTAAAAAGGCCAGCACTGATAAGATAGCCCATTTGCATTGTTTCGGGAGAAGGTTTTCAGGATAATTACAGAACTTTGAGCCACACGGGAAAATATGTAGACTTTACTGAAGGGTAAAACATTTACATT
>JAPMOB010234766.1:0-20329 GCA_029875015.1 Lepomis gibbosus | reverse complement strand
AAGGTGGAGGAGCTGAAGAGTGATTCAGTGTGCTCAGGTATTCCTGATGAGTTCCTTTGTCCAATCACCAGAGAGCTAATGAGGGAACCAGTCATTGCTGCTGGTATGCAAAGATAACAGCTTTTTCTCCTAACACAATTTACATATAATGACAGCATTTAAGTTCATGAGCTCATGAGACAGACTCACTGTGTCTGGACATCTCCGAACAGATGGATACTCATATGAAAGAGAGGCCATCGAGAGCTGGATCAACACCAAGAACCGCTCCAGCCCCATGACCAACCTCCCCTTACTGACCACTCTGCTCACCCCTAACCACACGCTGAAGATGGCTATTGGCCGCTGGAAGAGCACCAACTAGCATCCTAAAAGACCTCTGTGCTCTAAATATTCTCCCTAAAATAGACAGAAACCAAAATCCAGTGCTCCCAGGGATGCTACAGCATTTCAAGGACAGGTGTGTCTGACTTTCTTTACTGGCATCTGTTTGTAAAGCTGCAATTTTTGACCGCTAAGGAGCAGAAATGCCAAAATGTAAACATAAATGTACGAGTCTAAATGCTGGTAATCAGTTGCCTTGTAGATGGATTGCAATATTGACATCACAGGGAATTAAAGTGTCTGTAATCAATATTTTTATACTAACAAACCTTTATAGCGAGTTTCAGGTCATTTGAGCTGTCTGGCCCACAAATTTACTGTTTTGGTGGACTCCCACTGCTCTCATAATGCCTGTTATTATGGTGAAAATTTCTGAAAGCTACATTAGCTACAGCCTGGAGTGTTGATTTGCAATTGGATCAGCAATACTAACCACCCCTAGAAATTAGCTTAAAGCTGAACAGAGCTTTAATTGAACATTATTAATGTTACTTACTGAAAACACTGTTTGCACTATCTGCAGTTAAGCATTACATGTGCGTGTCTTTAGATTGTCTGAGCATTGCAAAGACTTGATTATTACAAACCCTGTGGGAATAGTGCTTGGTTAAAGTGGTGTAGGGTTGACTTTCTTGTACAAGCAAACATCCAGCTTCAAATGAAATGAATGACATTGATGAAGACATTTTTGCAATATTCAGAAATTGATTTGTCTACATTTTTATGCAAGTACTTTATTCTGATGGCTCGGTTAAATGTCAGTTTCGATAACTTCGGTTGTACTGAGAAAGACCTCTTATTTATCCATACACACTGAAGCTTAGGCAACATTTTCTGGATTATACTGTGAAAAAAGATGTAGAAATGTAGTCCTCATTAATATTTTATTATACCACAATAATAATGTGGTAACATTCTGTAATCCATAGTATGACTCTAAAAAGTGTATATGACAACTATGGACATATACAGCAATGTAAGAAGTCTCTTAAGATTTGTTATCCTTGACTGTTGCTTGTGTAAATGCGCTCTGTATGTCCAAATAAATCAATAAACACTTCATATGAATGTCTTCTGCTATGCAAAAATAAATAACATGGATATTGAAGCAATCAATTCAATATTAGATTATGACAAATTTCCAACAATGTCATGTACAGTGCCATTTTTATCAAATGTACCAAGAAAAAGAATCAAGTACAGAAAGTGATTTCTTTTGAAGCCTGTAATTCTGACAGATAACTACTTACAGGGAAATATATCATCTGCAAATATAGTGTACACCATACAAATATAAATGTTATTTAAAAGACACTTGACAATAGAAATGGTCAAATCCTGCAACTAACAGCATGAGGTTTTATATTCGTGCACAAAGCTTTCTCTGACTTCTATACTGTATTTGATATAATAAATTTAACGTTTAGACAATATATTACTTATGTTTTTAAATCCCTTCCTAAGGTATGTCTGGTTTTCTTGAATACACTAGTGTAGCTGTAGACATGTAAGCAAAAGCATAGTAGCCTGAGTTGAACACTGGTTCTAGATTGTAAATGCAGTGCAGCAGCATAACTCTACAAAACAGGCTCAGGGAAGGGAACTGCACTCAAACCAGTCTCCCTTGCTACCTTATGTGGGACATAGTTTGTTGAAAACAGCCTGTATCTGTGCTTTGATAAACTATATTCAGACGTTGGACTCTATAAATGAGCGTTTGGGTTTGATGGGAGCCATATGCAGAGCCGGGTTGTCTCTCGTTAGGCTCGCCTGTCTGTGCCTTCCATCGGGGAAGCGTAGCTGGGAGGATGCCGTGCCTCTGGCCTCTCGCTGGTGGAGCCGCTCTCCAAAGTCCCGGCCCTGCTGCTGGCTGTTTGCCTGACTTCCAGGGAGCTGCTCCTGGAATGAAGCGCGTTTGAACTCATTGTTGAACCCTTGAAACTCCATTACGGACATACTGAAACTCTCCACCCCTCCTCCTCCCTGCCGGCTCAGGCCAGAAGTTAGCTGGCCCTGGACTCGCACTGATTTGTCCATTACTCCCATGAAGGGCCGGGGCTTTAGCTCAGGTTTTGTCTTGAAGCTACCACTGCTCTTGATGGGGCACGGGGCGTCCGGCACCTGCTGTCTGCCGCCGTCTGATAGGTTCCCACTAGAGGCCTGACTGGAGCTGGAGCCCCTTGAGCCTGCTGTTCCTCCTCCTCCTCCACCACCCTCCCTCCTAACCTCCATACCAGACCCCAGAGCAAGAGCCAGGCCATCCAGAGCTGCAGAGTGGGTGGAGAGTCTGTCAGAGCCCCTGGAAAAGCTGGAGGAGCGGGGCTGGTACATCTGGAGAGGCCCAGGTGGGGATGAGCTGTTGGGGGACATGGGGTGAAAATGCTCAGTGGGGCTGTGTCCAGAGTGTTCACTGGCCGATCCAGGGCCGATGTCAATACCCAGCACCGGCGCAGGCCTCAGAGAGGTGGAGATGTGTCTGCCTGGCAGAGGACTGGAGGGACCACACAGAGAGAGAGGCCTGCCCCCGACTCTATTCCCTGACTGGAGGGAGTGGCAGTGGTGATGAGTCCTGCTGCCCTGGTTCTGGCTCTGCCTGTTGATAGCAGGTACAGGCTCTGACATTTCCACAAACAGTTGGTTCTGCACATATTCCTCTTGAGGGAAACATGGTGACTGATCTGCTAAACCAAAGGCCACACCTCCAGGGAGAGTCCTGTTCGGAGCGTACGGATTCAGAGGCCAAAAGTCTGGACTTTTCCCACACTGCAAGCTCGCTTCCTCACCTTCCTCCTTCTCTGTATCAGTTTGCTCTGCTGGGATTTGTCTCTCTAGACTTCCCTGTGAATAGACGTCTGTCTCCTCCTCTGTGGCTTGATGGTGGTGGGTGTGAGGGTCTCTGTTGTAACCTTGTGCCGTGTTGTTGCTTGCTGCCTTCTGATAATGTTTGCATTCCTCCTCTACCCGTACCAGCAGGCGCCGGATCTCCCGGTTAGACGGGGAGAGTCGTGCTGCTTCGTGGAGGTCTGCCAGCGCTGCAGCAAACTGCCTGGGGATCATAGAGAAGAAAAAAAAAAACAACTTAATTTACAGTGCCACAGAGATGTAGCATCCCAGTGAATTGTTGATTCTCACATGTCTGACTTTCCATTGAGCAAAATGATATTGCTTTATAATAATATACATTATTTATTATGGTTGTACCTGCTACTCCTCTTGGCACGTGCTCTGGCATAATACGCTTCATAAGACTTGGGTTTGAGTTCCAGGGCTTTTGTTGCAAAGTCCTCAGCTATGCCAAAATCCTGTGTTTTCAGATAAGAAAGAGCATTTAGTATTTGAATTTCAATGTAAATATCATACATAGCACAGTAACAAAGTATGGTCAGCTGTGAGTTTAAGATATGTCTGCAAAGCCAATTTCAGTAAAAAACAGTGTTTGTGTTTGCTTCGTTATATGGGTCTGGAAGATCGAAGCCTGTTTAATGAAACAGAACCCACGCTGCAATAATTTTTATTGACCAGTGAACAGAAAGAGAGGAAGAGAAACCGACAGAGAGCAGCTTGTTTTTACTGCTCTCATCATCACTCTCAGGTGAATATTTAATGACACAAACACATTGTGATTCCGTCCTTGAGAGTGAGGTCAAAATGGCAACCTTGAATGTGAGATTGTGAGTATTGCCGCTGAATGTTTAATAATGGTATCATGTAGTCTCTCTGCTGGCCCTTACTGCCTGCATTCTGATATAATATGTGGATTTAGCCAGCCCACTCGCACGTCCACTGTAAATAACCCCCTGTAGAGACAGAGAGAACGAGAGTCCGCTTGGTCTGCCAGAGAGAGTGACCTTATCACATCACATTATCTGCTCCATTATTCATCGGCCACAGTGACCCTAAGGATGGCATTTTTACACAGTCTGTTAGGACGGCTGTCATCACCAGGGTGGGTTCCAAATCTGGCTGCAGGCCACACACATCTATCTGTACACTAACAGCACACAGTTATTCATTATGTCACCACCTGCTTCCAGGTCTTACACGTACATTTTGTTTACCAGGGACTGGAGACATGAAATTAGATCTGAAAAGCAGAGATATTTTTACAGTGCTGCTGTCATTATCTTTTTATGTTGATACAGATAAATTATATATCTTATGGTACCATCTACCTCGCCTTGCCAGCCCTCCTGCCATCCCATCAGCATCTAATGAACCGGCTGGTGTTAAATAGTGTATGAGTAGTTTTATACAGCTGTGGTCCTTACATTGGTTTTTCTGCGGCAGCGGGAAAGGTTTAGATAGAGGGAGACTCGCAGGTCCTTGAGCCCTTTCAGCTCCTCTCCTTGCCCCTCACGAGGTAGCTTCCTCAGGGCGTACTGGTATCGCTGGCCTGCCTCCTTCATTCGTCCCTTCTGAGACACACACAGAAAGGAGATAGGGAAGGCCATTTTCGACAGCTAATCCACAAAAACACCCTGTTTGAAGTCTACTCCAATAAAAGGTTGCAGGGTTTTCCACACTCTCACAACACACTCTAACATTCACCATAACATACCTTGTAAAGTATGTTCCCTTCCTCCATCAGCTTCTGCAGCAGGATGAGGAGAATGTCTGGTTTGGAGGAAGCCATAGCCCACGTAGCATGACCTGATGGAGGGGTACAAATATTTATCTTTCTATCATCTGTCTCGCTTAGTCTCTTTTACTTTGTGTCTTACATAAATTATGTACCTGATCGATCATGTGGAGCCGTTCTATAGCCTTCCAGTTGATGAAGGAGAGCAACAGAGGATGGAGAAGGAGAGGTAAAGCGGGAGTTAGAGGAAGTGGATGTAAAACTGCAGGTGCTGCAGAATAGAGTGTATGGAAGTAAAATGGGCAAATGTAAAGTAATATGCAGAGTGTACAGGTGTAAAAGTGTGGCACATACATACAAATAATCCAGCGCTAAGTCTTCATTGATTGGTTGAAGTCAGATATAAATATAAATACAATCTGAGTAATCAGTTTAGCCAGAGAGGTGTTGATTCAACTTTATGCTCATTTAAGAGGCTGTACTGCAGTTTGTGGATCTGTTTAAATAGGTGGGTGCAGGGCTCTTATGGTAAACAACAACCACAGCATAATAATAATAATAATAATAATAATAATAATAATAATAAGTATTATTATTATTATTATTATTATTATTATTATTATTATTATTATTATTATTATTATTATTATTATTATTATTATAATGGCTGTGTTTGTCTAGCACTTTCCAAAGCATGGTAATTATACCCATCTTGGATCCCTTCTTAAGCAGTGAGGCCACCAGGGCTGGGTTCTGGCAGCCAGTCGTCCGGTCTGAACCTCTGGCACCGTTGTTGTCGGCTCTCTCCAACACTGCTCCATGTTCCACCAGGCAATGCACCTGGCCGTGCGTGGAATAATATCAACACATTATATTTATATTCAAAAGGTAAATTGTTAGATATTTCAATCATTTGGTCTTTATACACTTTATGCTTGACTAAATTAGCAACAACGCTGTCTGCCCCTTTTGTATCCTGATGATTCTGGAAGATTTTTGATCATCAGATGCCGAAGTTTTGATTACCATCCCGCTGAGCAATAGATTACATGAATGAGAGTAAAAATGCTCGGTTGAAGTTTCTTTCTCCACATGAACTGTGATTACAAATTGATATCCTGTGTTGTGGATGCAAATGATTATTATTGTTATTTTTAGTAAGTATCATTTATTTAATTTCTCTAAAGTAGCTTAAAATGTGTTGTTGTGAGTGTGAGACAATTATGTCTTGTACTTTGCTAATCATATTTTAACAATTAATCTGCTTTGCAGCTAATCGTCAAGTATACACTTCTCAAGCAAGGTCTCTTAACTGTAAACTACAGGGAGAAATGTTTTTTGTTTGTTTTTCTAAGGAATATTTACAAGTAAATGCAATTAAAAGTATATCAAATAAATCTCCCAATTTTTCCCTCCATTGTCAACATCATCTCATCAACAACATAAAACCCACTGTATCTGCATCCCCGTTTAGGGCAGCTAGGTCAAGAGGAGTCCGTCCCTGTCTGTCTGGTTGGTTTACGTCTGCGCCTGCCTCCACCAGAAGCTGCACCACTTCTTTCTGGCCCTTCAGACAGGCCCAGCTAAGTGCTGTCAGCCCCTCCTGATCAGCAGAGGACAGAGAGGCACCTGGGACCATAAACAATTCAAATATTGCAGTTAATCTGCAGGTAATATACATTCAGCAAACATGTTAAGATATTAGTGGGGCAGGTGGGGACTCTCACCTTTTGACAGCAAGAGTTCAACAGTGCTTATATGGCCCTCAGAGGCAGCCAGCATCAGTGCAGTGCGACCGGGCTTGTCGCTGACGTTGATATCTGCACCTTGTTTCAACAACAACTCTGCTACCTGGGAAAGGGAAGAAAAGTATTTCAATCAATGAGGGAAAAAAACACAGACTTGGTCGAATGAAGAACATTCCCTGCCGTCTCACCTGCGTGTGCCCGTGTTTGGTGGCACAAAGTAGCGGGCCCATCCCCCTGCGGTTGGGTATCTCCAGGCTTGGCCCCTGCTCCATGAGGAATGCACACATCTCCATCCTCCCTCTCCCTGCTGCCGCGCTCAGCACTGACAGAGGGTCAGCATAGAGATGAGATGACGAGGGGGAGAAGAATATGTAATTGACACATTTAGGAGAGAAGTAGGAGCAGGAGTGAGAAACGGAGAGAAAAACAAGGGTGGTTATTTCCATCATGTATTTGATTCTAACACAGGTGTTCTAACTCTTCATATTATATCTCTGGTTAATTTGTTGCACCATAACATTTTGCTGAGGCAAACTTTTATTACTTTCGGTTGTAATACCGATCTAGATCTAGATATAAGTACTAGCGATCAAAATTGCTCAAAATTCTCTGTCTTATTCCTCCTCTTCAACAATAAAAGGAAGCAAAACACATATTTCCAACCATAACTGTACACACTAGACACACTAAGCACATCCTCTTTAACCAGCCAGTGTTACACTCTGACAAACGATGATCACTGGGCCTTTTTGCAGTATGCGAGTCCTTCAGATATTTGCGCAGCTGGGGATAGAGGCAAGGTGTTGATGTTCTCTAACCTCCTTGATAAATGACTTCATGTTTCATGTGACCACATGCTTCAGTGAACAAATCGATCGTTCAATACTGCATTTAAAGATAAGTTATTCTCATATGAGAGAAGAAACAAAACTGCCTAGTAGTCTTTGTTAAAATAATATTTTTCTTATAAAAAGCACTGTATGCACATCAATCTTGGGTAATTATAGTGAATATAGAGAATATGCACTCTTTTTAGGGAAAAAGAGTTCCTGGTATTCCTGGTTAAGTAATCAGACTTGTGTCCATAACTGATCATTTTATCTGTGCAAATTGACTGTAATCCACTAACACTAAACATAAACATGAAATAAAGCTATAGTACTGTACATGCAAAGGTGAATGTTTCAAAAGCTATTTCGTGCTCTCATTTTTTCCATCTCAGCACCGGACTGGACTGTGTAATAAAATTATACCCTAATGGTGCTGTAGGCAGAGATACAGGCTTCATCCGACATGCTTTCAGGAAATGGACCTAACAGAATTCTGCAAGCTGCACTATCGTATCTGTGATAGAGGTAAAAGTATTACAATTGAGTAACAGCTGCTTTTTAGATGCTACAAATGCGTCTGGACAAGATATTCTGTGTGATAAACGTAATGTGCCATTTCTGACAAAAACAAAAAAAATATTTACAATCAAATTAACTATTTGATATCAACCAGAGCATCGTGAAATCCTATTACTGAGCTCCTGCAGCTCCAGTCAAAGAGTTCACTGTGCATTCATATTCAGGTGAATTAGCTGTTAAATATGTATTCATTGCACAGAGCTAGAATGTGTCTAAAATACAACCACAAAGCCCTTGAGCATGACTCTAGAACCACACTGACAGGCAGAAAGAGGTGAGAAATCTAAATTTATCTGACTGATAGGAGAAATGTACCCGTTTCTCCCCAGAGAGAGTCGTGAGCGTCCATCTGCACTGCCAGCTGTTCATCTTTTAAGTCCAGCAAGCTCTTCACCACCTGCAGGAAAACGCAATTTTACAGGCCTCTGTATTGCTGGCTTGCTGTGCAGAAAGAAAACCAAAGCACCCTCAGACAAAAAAAAAACTCATCTAATAAATCCTTTACATCAAGCAAGGACAGGCACCATACAAAAAAAATCAATTTCAGCACAGTGTTCATAATGATTTGTCATTACGACCTTGAGCTGATACGTACCTGTGTGTGTCCCACACTAGCTGCAGCTGTAAGTGCCTGCTGTGCTGCCTGTGTTTTCACAGTCACTGTCTCATTGCTGTGGTGCTGCTGGGGGTCAGTGGGGATCTCTGTTCCCCAATCCTGGCCCAGCAAGATGTTGATGATTTCCGCATGGCCCTTCAGTCCGGCATGGACCAGCGCACACTGGCCACTCTTATCTGCATGGCCCACCTGGCACAGAGGGGTACACAGAAGGACTTACAACACTGGTCCTGGCCGGTGCTTGTAATACACTGGCCTAGATCAGGCCTGTTTATGTCATCTGTATCCCAGAATAGATCCTGAAATGGCGGTGAATATGAAACCAGGTCTGTTTAGGGCAGGATATCACTGGTGTAAATGTTTTGAGAGTGTTCTGTCACAGATTTAAATCTGATTCAACCATGGTAATTATCCTGGTCACGCCCTCCAAACCCACATTTGAGTCTCTTCCTCTTTGCACTGAAATGACACTGACCTTGGCCCCTTTCTTGCAGAGCAGGCTGACGATGTCGGTGTGTCCTGCAGCGGCAGCCAAACAGAGGGGCGTCATGCCGCTGTCAGTGGTCCCATCTACAGGAGCGCCCATTTCAAGCAGCAGAGCCACCATCTCCACATGCCCCAGGTGGGCATGGATGGCCAGAATGGGGGCGTGTCCTACCACCTCTGTACACCAGGTCACACTGGCACCACCTAGCATCAACAGACGACTTACCTGCAGGATGAAAAGATGAAGATCTCTGTAAATAAGATTATATATTTGGGTTTTTGAGTGTTGTTCTAATGTAGAGTTTGTGTATGTCACCTTGATGTTGGGTGTATATAGGTTTCTGAGGGAGGCCAGCGCAGCGGACAGACTGTCCGTGCTGCAGTTAACCCACATGGCCTGGAGAACGCTGGAAGACACACCTGTCTTCTTACTCAGACCCTGTGAGTGTGTGAGAGAGAAAGAAAGAGATTAAGCTCACACAGATGAGATATGTGGTGCAGAATTTGAATTGCGTCCCAGGAGTAAAGCAGTGTGTACAGACAGTGAGCCATGCATGCAAAAAGTACAGTGTTCACTGTACCGTGGGCATTTATATGAGTAGTGCTAATGTGTGTAGGTGATGGTAGGGACATGGGCTCTCTCTTATTTGTGTGCTTTTATGCACAAATATACAATAAAGTACAGGATCTTGTTTCCCTGAAGAGTTTGGGAATTGAGGAGATTCACAAGGGTTTAGGTAGGTTTAGGTAACTGTTTCAGACATAAACCTACATAAGTACATAGTATCACAGTTCCTGTTACCTTGAATATGTGAGCCTTGAGGATGTGGTGTCCCAGTTCCATAGTCTGCTGCCGGTTGAGCTTGCCCTCCTGTCTTGAGAACATGAAAGCCAGGAGAGCGTGGCCACTCCTGTAGAAATGGAGAGTGCTTAATTATCAGAAATGGCTTCCTTCGAAATAAAGATTTCTTTTTCAACAAGAATTTACACTTTTTTCTTGGTGTATTCACAATTGACTTTTAGTACATGCATTTTAAGAATCTTCTGCTGTATGACCTTTGACTTTTAGTCTCACCTTGGGTCACAGAGAAAGTCTGTGCTCTCACCATCTGCTCTCCAAACTAGCCACTCTCTGAAGGAGGGATGACACAGCATCCGTGTGCCATCCCTGCGTCTCACCTACAAACACAAAAAGGTCTTAAAATGTAAAGGTACAACTTTTCCTTTAGAAAAAGGCTACTTTTAAAGTCCTAGGTCTAAGTGATGCATGTCACGGCAAAACAAACAGCATTCGAACCAAACAAAAGCTTGAATCATTATGTACCCTTCCATGCAGTCATATCAAGAGTCTTACCATGAATCCCGCCAGGCTGTCTAATCTCTGCTGGAAGTCCTTCCACTCCAGCTCCCCCCTCACACTGCCTGCATTCAAGGCCCTGAACATTTGTTCATCAGTCAGTGGGTGCAGAGATGCTAGTGCCACATTTAGCACCGGAACTACCCGTTCAAAGACCTCTTTATCCGGAAAACTCACACGAGACATCAGCAGGTACACCTAACAGATATTTATATTTCAAGTTAGCACATGTAGATAATGATGTTCTCAGAGATTTACCATTTCTGTCTACGTATAATAGCCAGCATAGAGCTGCATTGCGCCAATCAAACTCTGGGATCGCTTTTTTGGTGCAGCACATATTCACTTGTAAAATTGGAAAATGATCACATGATCAAGTCATATATGTCAGATGTCTGTGTAGGTGGTCATGGTTGCATTATAATGCATTACATGATATGGATTAATGAAACCATTTTACTGGAAAAGGGAAATAATAGGAGCTTGCCAGCATCTTGTGTTCTCAATTGATTTGAGTTGATGTCACATCTCTTTGACCCAGGTATTGTGGAACGTGGATCTTTAGCGTATTAACAACACTGTTGGAAGCTCATATGTAACATCCTGAAGGTAAATATGTAAATAACAGCAATAATAACAATGCAAAAAATAAAAAAAACAAGAGCAAAGCTAAATGTGCAGTATACAAAGCCTGTTCGAAACCATTTGTGTAAGCATTCCTTCATTTCTTCATATGACTGGTAAATTGAGAGATATTGAGATATTTTGAGTTAATCTTTGAAACCATTGATAATTCTACTAAATGATCCATATTGTCCTACTACACAAGCTCTCGTATGAACAGTAAATGTTACTGCACACTTGGGCCTGCACATCTTTAGCACACCTTTATGTTTTTTACATCCATTATCTAATCATTGAATCATCAAATTTCTGGGCCTTTATGTGTATAATAACACTTGTTCCTCTGTTGTTCTATTTTACAATGATTATGTAACGTCTAAAATGTGTCTGTCATTTACTTCAGTCACTGTGGATTATTTTTGGCACTTTGTATAAAGCCTTTGATCCTGTCATTTTTATCTTTTATTGATGTGAATATAGTGCGTGTACACTTTTTGAGATGAACATGCATGAACAATGGTGGTCACCTGTGTACTTTGTGAGGGGATTTAATGCACATTGATTGCTTCAAGCCTCAGGCAACAATTTGGTATAAAAATAATATATTTTTATGCCAAAAATAATATATATATATATATATATATATATATTGTTAGGAATCAATGCTCTACATGTCTGACCTCTGACAGGGAGACAGGCACCACCAGGTAGTTTCCTCCTTTCAGAGCCAAGTGGCCCTTGTGGAACAAATCTAGGGTCAGCTGAAGGTAGAGGATGGAGCCGTGGCTCCGTGTTGACAGGTGGCTGCTGAACTTGCTGAGGAGCAGCTGATCGGGGGCTGAGCCTGTTGGCGTGGTCACGTTAGCAGCGACCTGGGGGCTGCTGCTGACCCGGTGATGGATGTAGTCACTCAGGTCAGCGCCCAGGTCGCTGCTGTCTGGCAGGATGTCCAGAGAGATGCCAGAGAAGGGAAGAAGGGTAGTGATATCCTGCAGGAGAACAAAACAGTTAATTTATGGCTGCTTATTGGTAAAAACAGATGCCACACATGAGCATAAACACCTCAATATTTAAAGAACAGTAGGTAGCATGTCTTTGGTGCATTAGCTAAGGACAAATTAAAAGCACCAAAATCAGGACCCATTCCTCAGATGCTGTTGTCTCTGACTCACACAGAGCCATGGGATACAGTACAGTAAATAGTGTGACAATGACTCAAGCTCCAACATTGCTCACAGGCATCTCTCAGAGTCACATTTCATCTCCTCTCTTGCCATCCTCAACTGCTCAACACTGGCCAAAACCAGCTATGACTGATACAAAAAAAATGTTATTGCAACTCAGTGCCTCATTAACAAAGAATGACATTTCGGTTCAACGACAAGCAATTGACTTTTGGTTCTGGACTGTGCTCCACTTAACGCTTTCTCAACAGTTTGTGAAATATCCAGGTTATTATAGGAGAGTAAGCATTTCCAGTTAAATAGCTGGTGAAAAGGGAAAGCGTGAATGATGATTCTATCAGGAGGGGATATAGGAAGGGTGGGGTAATATCATCTTTAAATTTTGGTATTTAATGCTTGCTGACTTCAAATGTATCATAAAGAAAATTACCCCAAATGTGGTTTGTGTATTCCCAAACACTAATCAAATTATGTAACTGGCTGGCTGGCTGTCAAGCTCCAGACTCCCAGCAGACTCCAGTTTTACCGTCCATTCAGGGCATAATCCATGCAGCATTTGGAGGCTTGGCTTTGGCATTGGACAGACGCGTCTGCTGTTTGGTGGGATTACCAACCGGATTGAGAAAATACATCAGATTCAGAGAGAGCGACAGTGCCAAAAGCCACAATGTCTATACTATAGCAGTAAAAGCACAACATTCAACTGCACAATCTGTGCAGGGAGCTCAGATGAAGCAGGTTATCAGGAATACCTCTGTGATTAATGTGAGGTAAGGTGAAACTTGAAGGGTTGCTTCACCCAAAATACAAATCCTATTTTCCCACTTTAAGTACCTCTATCTTGCCATCTAGATAGTTCTATTTGCCTCATCGGGCATAAAGGCTCTGCTAGGTGCTGGAAGGGCATTAACAAAAAAGAACTTACGTTCATCATTGGACTACATCCTGATACAACAGAGATGAACTGAATTAAATTTGTGGCATTTAGAAATCACTGTTAAATTATTCACTAGCAACATTTTTTCCAGAAACAGAATCTGTGTTACGCCTCACAATCCACAGACCTTGAGTGTCAAGAGCTAACACAGGCACTGTGGCATTTTTTTGATAGAAAGCAGTTCCAATGAAAATGGTTCACAGTCAGATCTGTGTATTATTCAGGATAACTGGGATATTTTGTCTGGAAATACACATCCATTCATACATCCATTATCTGTTATCCACCAATTCTTTGCAAGAAGAAACCCATTCAGGGATGGGGAAAACTATAGTGTTGATTTGTTTGTGAGAACCACAAAAAAATGTCCAGTCACCTCTATTATTCTGGGGTAAAGGGTAGATTTGTTGCTTGGTACCACTAGAGATAAGTGAGAAAATGTGTTAATTGTTATTTGGGTGAAGCCAGTGAGACAGGTGTGCTGTTGTTCAGAGATCATCATAATGCTGTAATATTATTATTCTCACTCACCACAAGGCCTGTCCGGACTGTGACCACCAACTTAAGCCAGAGTGGAAATTTGGGGATTATTTTGGTAATGAAAGTGGCAATGGTGTCCCCATAGTCTGGTTTATGGAACTCTGCCTCATTAAGACTGTCAACCAATATGATGTAGTCTTCTTCAGGGAGCCTGCGTTCTGAATACACATAAAGAAAAAGATAGAGAATAAATAGGTTGAAGCACATTAAAAGACCAGATATATTACATTATCCTTGCAAAGAGCACGTAATAAGGAAACAAAGAAACATGGTACGATAGTTTTGTACAAAGCCTTTCATGGCTAAAAATGGGTGCATTTTTTTCCAGCACAGGATATGTTGAGAAAAGCACCAACTGCTGATATTGATTATATTCTGCTGAAAGGGGCCAGGGGCCATTGTTGTTTATTATCTTGAAAAAGGACATATCCATCATGTTCACATCATCTAAGCTGTCAATGCACCTCTGCAAGCCTGTGAGGACTCATACACTCAGACACAAGGGCTATCCATTTTTTTCCTAACCTGCTTAATCGTGATGGAGTAGACAAAACACTCCTCTGCGCAGACTGCGGAGGGCCGGACCATAATAACACATCACTCTAGCTGACTGACTGTATCATGAGAAACTGAGCTGGCTAATACGTCCGTAACATTCACGGCCTCTCCAGAGTATTTACTGACCTTGAAATCTTATGGGTTGCTGATGATTCACCGGGGCAAAAATAACACTCATCATTTCCCCATGTAAATGACCTGACATCTGTTTCACACTCCAGTCTTTCAAATCATTGACCTTAACTAGGGAAAATAATCTATGGGCCCATCACAGAGTCATTAATCGGCTATTCCACACAGGAGATGGCAGCAGGGTCCCTAATTGCAGGATGAGGGAAGCAGACAGTTTTCCACCTTAAAACTGATACTATTTTAAAATTTAAAAGGTCTTTAAAGTTGAATATCACATTTATTTTAAAGTGTGTGTGTGTGTGTGTGTGTGTCTGTGTCTGTGTCTAGAGTTTATTACCCTTGCGCAGGCTGGCCATGGGCTCTAGAACACCCTTTCGGAAGGCAGCAATGGGGTCTTGAACGCAGGATCGCAGGCTGAGTGTGTTTTGTAGGTGTGGCTCTTGTACCAGCAGCTCCCTGTATGGGGCGAGCTGTGGTGCTCTGGCCAACAAGGCAGCGACACTGTGCACAAACTCCGGAACCAGGCAGGTGTAGGTGTTGTCAGCCTGACAGAAATGGTAGGCTACCACCTGACAGGAGAAAGAAGCAGGTGAAAATTTGAAAAAAGGGGGTGAAACGCAAAGCTGTATCTGTATATTACACAAACATATCTGTATTCAGGTCTAAATAAAAGTCGTGCAAGTGTTAATGGCAATGTAATCCGTGCAGCATTGTACAGTAGACATAGAACAGGAAGTGGTGGAAAAACACAAGTCAGAATTGCACTGGGCCATAAACCACTACTGTTCTTAAAAAGAAAGGTGTATCTAACGGGAGGGACCTCACATGAATGTAAAGTTGTGTGAAAGTAAAGTGTCTGAGTAAAAATGAGACAGCTACTTCGTCTTAAATCTGAAAAGCTCTCTTTCTTAGCTATTGTGCATGCATTTTTGAGACTTGCATCTGCTGTTAAGTCATGCAGAGTGCCGTACAGGCTGCAATATCCAATCATGAGGTAAAAAAAGACAACTAACCTGGTGAAAATGTATTGAGGATAAACCTTGCTGGTTTTCTGAATACTGAACAATTTGAATTTTGGCAAATCTGAGTCATGAAAAGTGATGCTGCTTTGGCTACAGCAGTTCCTTTTTGGAGAACAACCGCCCTGATTACTTTGCTGAAGAATAAGTCTGAATGTGATTAACTTGTGCCAAATCGGAATTTATAAGGAGCGTCTATTGTATGATTTAAAAATGTATTTAAAAATTAAGATCCTCATCCTTGATGGATATCTTCCAATCACTGTGAGGTCTACTGATTGGAGCTCAGTGTGTGTGTGTGTGTGTGTGTGTGTGTGTAGTTCATTTTGACTGAGTTAAGGCCAGTTGTGGGATGTAACTAAGTGCATATACTCAAGCACTGTACTTGAGTACAAATTTCAGATATTACTAGTCTTTTATTTTTATGCCACTTCTACATGTACTCCACTACCCTTCAAATGTTGTACTTTTGTGAAATTATTTGACTAGTTACTTCACAAATTAAGATGTTTGAAGAGCTTATAAAATATGATGTTTTGTCATCAGTTAAATTACCCAAAGGTGTACAGATGATTAGTTAATGAGCTGATTAGTCAATTGACAGAAAATTAACTATTTGAAATGCAAAAAAATATTTCATGGTTACATTTTCTTGTGAAAAGTTGCTGCTTTTCCTTTAATTATTTTAATTTATTTTAAATTTATTTTTAATAATTGTGAGGTTCGGACTGCTGCCTTATGACTGAGAAGAAGTGGTGTGGTGCTTTGTTAATTGGATAACCTGTCAGAAGGGAGGAGAGCGAGCACACAAATATAATAGCACTGCAAATTCAAATGCTGGTTGTATCTGTTCACAGTGCATTATCAGTTATCCCCAGAAGAAATACATAACAAAGGAGAGAAACAGACTAATAACACAGAATATAAAATCAATATGTGTTACATTAAAATAACACCCAGACATAAACCAGAAATTATATTTGCAGAAATCAGAGAGTAGTTGATTCCTAATTTACTCATGAAACTCAACAATGAGAGCTTTATTCAACATATTACTGAAACATATCACAACTAATATGGGGGATTTTTGCAATAAAGGAGCCAAACAAACAAACAAACAAAAACACTGAGACAAATGGCAACTGTTACGCTGGAAGATTAATAGTAGTTATCTGTTAGTGCATTTTTGCAGAGGAATATACAGCTTTAGTATTCCTTCATGGCTTCATAGGGCTTTAATAAATCCCGGTCTAGACCATGAGTGGTCGACATATAATGTCATCAATGATTTTACTTTTGAGCGAACTTCCTCACCATCACTTCACACATCAAGTAGTCTGACTAGTTCCCATGGAAACTCTTATTGAGGCCAAGTTAGTAAATTTAGAAGTGTCCGTCAAGCTTTCATCTATGTGATGCAATCAGCAGCATGTTCTACGTGTGACCAAAAAGAGACAAGAACACTCTGATGTTGAAGTTTTATGTCACATAGGTGCATAGCTCTTTAAAAGGTGAGAACAATGCTGATGTGTGTTTATCTTTTTGTATTGATCCCTCTTCAGTCTTCTAGGTTGGCTTGTAACAGTCATAGCTCCCTATAGTACTATTCATGATGCTGTAAATCTGGTGAGAGAAGTTCTGGGAATTCCTATAATGTAAATACAATTTCTGCTTTTTGTCTGTTATAACTGCCGATGAGTCAGTGGTCTGCTCAGCAACAGGATAAAAAAACAAGAACTATAAAAATGTGTGTTGCGTGGTTATGTGTGTTTAAGTCTTTGAGAGTGAAAATCTTGGTTAAGGAAAGGGCTGTTTGATTTGGTGTTTGATTTGGGTTTAACATTAAAACAGGTGTAAATTAAGTCGGGTAAGGCATGAAGTTCTGATGGTTGAAGAAACGAGATATAACAAGATTAGAGAGCTGTAGGTGCAGGTAGGCACATTTTGAGAAAGCCATGTAGGGTGACGTGATCGTGGTACTGATCTACTTATCTAATGCTTCGTAAGAAAGCAAATAAACTCATTATCCAAAGTGTCGAACGATTGCTTTAAGGTTAGAGAAAGGGGCTGGAGAGGGAATTATGTATTTGAGAGTCCTCACAAGTATAGAAATACAAATGTGTGTGTGCATGTGCGTTGAGGTACCTTGGCAGCCAGGCATCTGACAGACTCCTTCTTCTGTGTTGTACTATCGCTTGTTTCTGCAACAGCACTCTGGCTGAGCTGGGAATCAGCTGGCTGCTTGGAGGCTGCTTTTCCCTGCCTATCCCCACCTGAACAGAGCACAAAGCAACAACAACAAACGCAAAGCTGCCATTTACACTCGTTAGACAAAGTCTCTGGTGTGAGCACCGGAATACCAGCAGTGAAGTCTTTGAAGAAACACAATTAAACTGCTGCAATTAATTAGTGCATCTGTAAGCAAGACTGGAAACTATGACATTAAGCAAACCCCCCTCAGATGGGAGCAAGAATGTTTGTTTCAAAGAGGGCCGTCTGGATTCCTGCACACCTCATGCTATACTCTTTGTTAAATTTACATCAAAATGACAACATACAGGACAGATATCAATGAATAATGCAATGATGCTGAAAAATGATTGGCACTGTTTTCCCTTTGAGCACTTGTTTAGTTTTGCTGTACTGCTTTATCCTCAGATTCTTATCTTAATCTTATTGCACTACCATGAAAGGCTGAAAGAAGGTGATCTGTATTTGTGGCAGTTCTTTTTCTCATAACTCCAGGTGTGTCATGTTGTATTCAGCAAAACAAAAATCACCTGCACGTCGCAGCATGCAACATGCATTTATAATGTAATGTGCAAAATCTGATCGTACGAGAGGCTGTTTTCTTCCTTTTTTTCAGACCAGAGAGTAGCTCCAGTGCCACTCAAAACAACAAGCTCTGTCTCCTTACACAAC
Source organism: Lepomis gibbosus (assembly GCA_029875015.1). Lineage (NCBI taxonomy): Eukaryota > Metazoa > Chordata > Actinopteri > Centrarchiformes > Centrarchidae > Lepomis > Lepomis gibbosus. The sequence goes on along the minus strand of JAPMOB010234766.1, from coordinate 1,834 downwards.
TGCAATCAGCAGAGAAACCTCAGGGGAGAACTTGAAAGAAAAGTGCGTGACCCAGTTACCAGCTCCTTCCCAAAAAGTGATATTTTTCCCAGTATCTTAGAAGAATCTGATTTTAAGGAGCACACGGGAAAATGTATGAATTCAACTTGTAGCGTTCTACTGTGTTCTTACACTAATGCTTTAAGATACACACAAAACACAAATTACACTGTAATGAATAAAGATAGGAGTCTTACATTTAGGGGAGGAGCTGGGGCTGTGAGGGACGCTGGGACCTCCCTGTGGCGTGCGCATGCCATGACAGCTGAGCGTCACCAACCGCCAGATGATAGCAGTCTTGCCGGATCCTGCATTACCCACAATGACAGCACCACGTCCCTCACAGCTGCTCGTTTTTCTCAGGACCTCCTCCAGACGCGTGAAGAGCCAATCCCGGCCGACAAAAGGTGTTTCTGCGGTGATGCCGGGGACTTCAAACAGCAGTGGTTTTAGCATGATGTCAGCTTGCTTGAATGGCACCAATCTCCCTAGACAGAGGGAGAGAAAAGATGTAGATGTGTGTAGTTTAAGCAGTGGCATTGGGGAAGTGCATGTTCCACACAGGTCTGCAGATGTTTCTGCACCAAGGTATATTTACACATTGATTTTACCCTGAGGTTAAGCCAGAAAATACCTTTGGAGTCATCATTTGTGCGTCCAGCTGTGTTGTGTTTACGGACAGAGCCCCTGTGTCCAGAAGCCCTTTGGTTGTCCAGATAACTCAAATCCTCTAGGCGAGTGGAGCTGGTTGCTGTGAAGAGAGATGGGGTGGGGAATAGATTGAGGGTGTGAGAGAGATGCAGGCAATGTGCAAAATACACATGCATACCACACAAGTGTCAAATTCATTGCTAGAGTCAATTATTGTATCCATGGAGACATGAGACATAAACAGTTGTTGCTCTCAGTGATAAGCGCTCAGTGCCCTTGAGGAGGGAAGAGAGAGGAAAGGAAAGAGAACTCATCTCACGTTCTTGTAATCTCAAGCTAACATGAGTGTGCAATGACCAAATGTTTCATACTGTCTCACACGTCAGGACACCAAATTTGTGATAATTTGTGGAAAGCATCGCCGCAGAAATGCATCCGCTGCCAATAAAAGGATTACACATATTCTTCTAATGACCAAATAAGATACATAAAAGCCAACACGCTGAATAAAATAAAGAACATGTCGGGCAGAAGGGCAAGAAACAAAAAAGAAAGAGTTGTTTACTCCCACATTCGCCTATCGATCCACCTACTCACAACGCAGAGTTTACAGGTCAGCCCAGCTTACTTTCTGCAGTTTTCAAGACATTAAGCAGAGTCTTTAGTGCAGGCTATTGTGAAAAATAAAGAAATAGACTTTGTGTAATCAGCTGGTTCTTAAATTTGGTCTTCTTCAAAAATGATAAAAATCTATTTCTACTGTTATGGCATATCATTAGGAAACAAAACACTGAGGGACAAAAAAAAATAGGAAGCACTGTACACTCAAATGCAATCCAATACAACAGTCCTACAATAAAGACAATTTAATATTAGTGAAACATTACAGATTTTTAATGTTGTTGATGCTGTGTCAGGGAGGTGTTCATTCAAGTTCAAGTTCAAGTTCAAGTTTATTTATATAGCACGTTTAAAACCAACACTAGTTGACCAAAGTGCTTTCCACAATAGACAACAAATATACATGACAGCAACAGTGAAAGAAGTAAAAAATAAAAATAGACAAATAAATAAATGTCACTACTCAACTCTGTTTGAAAGCCAATGAATAAAGATAGGTCTTTAGCAAAGATTTGAAAGTGTC